>OX465044.1:1700272-1726369 GCA_949841015.1 Aplysina aerophoba
ACATATGTATACAGTATGCACATCAAGTGGCCGTACACTCACCTTGCAGCAGTTGCAACACTCATCTGCCGTGCATTCTCCCACTCATTGACGTCATGTTCGTAGTGCACATCAGCGATGGGGGCCAGCAGGACAAGGAGGTCACTGTGCACACGGAGGTAGCACCTCGTGTCCGGCTGGTTGAAGAGATGGAGGAGAACAAGGGAGACGGACTCGCTCAGCTCAATGTTCTGACAGCAGAGCAGCCGTCTTGTGAGGGCTCGAACTGCACCACAGCCAACAGCAGTCGTCACATTGCAGGTCACTGGGTAAACACACACATGTGGGAAGAGTTGAGAGAGTGATTCAGGTTACTGCAACTGGCAGACATTGGCATCTTGGAGCACTGCTCAGCATTCACACAAACGCACACACATGCACATACTGTACATGCATACTTGCTGCACACACACTGACACATCCCTACTCCCACAAATGCATGCACACACACACACACACACACACACACACACACACACACACACACACACACACACACACACACACACACACACACACACACACACACACACACACACACACACACACACACACACACACACACACACACACACACACACACACACACATACACATGCTCACACACATGCTCACACACACACGTACAAAGCTGGCAGAGAAGGCCGGCACAGGCCCATCCAAAATTGTCTGGCAGTTCATGGTCTCCAGTTGCTATGGAAATAAGCACTGAGGCAAAACATGATGGGACCACGTCTGGTGCCACCAAGATGGCCTGCAAGACACAGGCAGGGTAGCATCAGCGAGGTAAGCAGCACACGGGGTAGGACACCCTCTCCACCTGACAGACCTGTTGGATGAACCGCACTGCCTGAACCCTCTCAACCTCCTTGTGAGTGGAGAGATCAATGCTTCTGCAAGACGGGAAGGGGAGGGGAGAGGGAGGGAGGGGAGAGGAATGGAGGGGAGGAGAGGGGGAGGGAGGGAGGGGAAGTAAGGGAGGAATGAGAGAAAGGGGAAGGAGGCGGAAGGAATGGAGAGAGGGGGGCAGCATCATGTGAGACCTACAAATTTGTTCAACTTTGAGAGGAAGTATCTCATTAAGTGTGTGCTTTCCCATTAGAGGCATGCAACAATTGACGGAAGGCCCTTAGCGGTCCTGCTCTGCTGTACCTGACTACCAGTTGGTCGATGCAGTGGTCCAGCATCACTTGAAATATCTCCTTGGTAACCAGGATGTATCTCAGCACCCGTAGCCCTCCCGCTCTAACCTCCTGGCTGGAGCTGAACAGGGCAAACTGGACACTGAGGGAGGGGAGGGGAGGGGAGGGGAGGGGAGGGGAGAGGAGGGGAGGGGAGGGGAGAGGAGGGACGGGAGAAGAGGGATAGGAGGGGTGGGAGGGGAGGTGGGAGTGGCAGGAGAGGGATGGCAGGGGAGAAAGTCACAGCCAAAGACAGCTCCTCCACAAGTCCCAATAAAGGACACCTTTCTAATCAGGACACTGACTGCAGTCCCAACGACATAGAGCCATGTACAAATCTACCCTCTGAATTAGGGATACCTCTCTATGCAGGACAGCCAGCTAGGCCCCAATGGTGTCCTTTATAGAGAGGTTCCACTGTACAAAGCACTAGGTGTTTCAATTAACACAATGTGGGAATGACACACCATGTAGCAACACCACAGGCTGAACACATGAGGATTGCTTGGTGGGTGGGGCATGCAGCCCTTACTGTCCAATGATGTTTGCTGCAACCTAAAGAGTGGTGCAGCTGGTGTGGGACGCACGGACAACCTGTCGTGGCATAGGAGAGTGGGAAATTACCTTATGCTTATAAGATCCATAAAAGCCACAAATTGAGCGCCTCCTTCTCCCACACACAGCCACCGACACAAACTAGCACACGTAGGTATTACTATGATTCACCTTTGCTGAATCGTTCAGCTCATTCACGCGAGCTGGTTTGGTTCGTCCGACCGTCCAATCACGAGTCATCACTGCCTCCAGGAGGGCAGCAAGATGGCCGCCTCCTGCAGCAGTGGGGACACACCACACTCAGCACAGCTAAGAGTGCATGCAGCTATGCAGCTATGTAGGAGCAGATGACGCAACCACATGGTGGTGACGACACAGAATACAATGTGTGCTGACCTAAAGACCAACCAGAGACCATAAAGCACCACAAACCTTTACTATAATGGAATACGCACACACAATACAATGTGTAATGTGTGTAATCCTATCCTGCACAGACATAGCCACAGTGACACAACATGACATCAAGCAGAAGGTCGAAAACATTCAAATTAGATTCCTTCAATACATTGCTTAATGTGACAGTGCTTTGTAAGCAAATTAAAGGAATAACAGGTCAAGTGTCACTTCCACAAGATACTGGACCACCACATAGACATCCCATGATCATTACCCACAATGACATGCTGCATCAATTTTGCTGCCCAATCGCAAGCTATGTATAATGCTATGTCCTTGCATCACCACACACAATATCATCAACTACATTCATAGATGACCAGGGGGTGGTGCAGGTGAACTCCTACAGGGAGCTCAGGTGCCAAATGAATACCATTGTAAAATGGAACTATATAACAATAAACAACGGAATTTCAGGGAATTCCTCAGAATTTAATAAGTTACTTGTGACCTGTACGGTATATAACAATAATGATATACCACACACCACTACATGATGGGAGGGATTGGACAGCTGCAACCTCTTATTCATGAATACCATCACCTAACCTCCCAGAATATCCAAAACATGCATATACATGTTGCTCTTGGCAACCATTAGAGTCAACAACATCAACTCCATTCATAGACAGATAGGAGGATACTGGTTGTAGCTGATCATGAATGCTATTAGCAGAATTCCCAGAACTATCCCACACATACCAAGCCATCTTTGGCAACCATTATATATCTAACACCAACTCAATTCATTGACAGGACACATGGGTGGAACCAAGGGAGTGGAACCCTCTCAGGTATGACATTAGCAGCAGAATTATATAATAATGATTTGTGAATTTGTTGCATACAGATTGATACTAATATAAAGTATATAACTGTACCTCACACTTTCTATTACGTATATCTTATGTACAAGTATGGCCATAGGCTCCAATGTTTCGTCAAATCAGTGATCTGAATTGAAACGTCACTTAGAAGTAAAAAAAGTGGTTAGAGAGCTAAATGGCCGTGTTCAGTCTAAGAGTTGTTGAAGAGACCTGGGAACCCAGCTTGGCCGATTGCATAACATTCCAGCGGCACAATGGTAGGCAGCTACCGTATTGCCACACGTATATCCTTTGTCAAATCAATAACACCTGAATCGCTAAACATGCTGTATTCCTCCTGGCGTGGGATGCACGGACAACCTGTCGTGGCGTAGGAGAGTGGGAAACAACCTTATGCCTATAAGATCCATAAAAGCCACTTTGATATATAATTCGTTCACACACACACACACACACACACACACACACACACACACACACACACCAACGTCTTGGAACCTCAACTTTGCTCCTTGAAGGATTTCCTCAATATAGTAACCACTGACCATGCAAACAGCACTGACACACCAGGCCGCACACAATATGGAGCAATGGGAATGATCCAAAGAGCCAAGCGAACAGACATACGTACCACCAGTTTGGGTTGTCAAATTGAGCACCTCCTTCTCCCACACACAGTCACCGACACAAACTAGCACACGTACGTATTACTGTGACTCACCTTTGCTAAATTGTTCAGCTCTTTAACGCGAGCTGCTTTGGTTCGCCGAACGTCCAATCACAAGTCATCAGTGCCTCCAGGAGGGCAGCAAGATGGCCGCCTCCTGCAGCAGTGGGGACACACCACACTCAGCACGGCTAGGAGTGCATGCAGTTATGCAGCTATGTAGGAGCAGATGACACAACCACGTGGTGGTGACGACACGGAATACAATGTGAGCTGACCTACAGACCAACCAGAGACCAAAAGCACCACAAACCTTTACTATAATGGAATATGCACACACAATACAATGTGTAATGTGTGCAGTCCTATCCTGAAGATACATAGCCACAGTGACACAACATGACATCAAGCAGAAGGTCAAAAACATTCAAATTAGATTCCTTCAATACTTGCTTAATGTGACAGTGCTTTGCGAGCACATTAAGGGAATAACAGGTCAAGTGTCACTTCCACAAGATACTGGACCACCACATAGACATCCCATGATCATTACCCACAATGACATGTTGCATCAATTTTCCCATTCAATCCACAAGCTATGTATAATGCTATCTATATATATGTCCTTGCATCACCACACACAATATCCTCAACTACAATCATAGATGACCAGGGGGTGGTGCAGGGGAACTCCTACAGAGAGCTCAGGTGCCAAATGAATATCATTATTGTAAAATAGGCATTATTTAACAATAAACAACAGAATATCAGGGAATTCCTCGGAATTTAGTAACTTACTTGTGAGGTGTATGGTATATAACAAGTGCACCCTATATAACAAATTAACAATAATGATATACCACACGCCACTGATCATGCCGCCCTACATGATGGGATGGATTGGACAGCTGCAACCTCTTATTCATGAATACCATCACCTAAATTCCTAGAATATCCAAAACATGCATATACATGTTGCTCTTGACAACCATTAGAGTCAACAACATCAACTCCATTCATAGACAGGTAGGAGGCTACTGGATGTAGCTGATCATGAATGCTATTAGCAGAATTCCCAGAACTATCCCACACATACCAAGCCATCTTTGGCAACCATTATATAACACCAACTCAATTCATTGACAGGACACATTGGTGGAACCAAGGAAGTGATATCTTCTCAGGTACGACATTAGCAGCAGAATTATATAATAGTGATTTGTAAATTTGTTCCATACAGATTGATACTAATAATAAAGTATATAAATGTATATCTTATGTACAAGGGGTCGACGTGTGCAAATACGCTTCAGCCGAGGAGCACACGACGAAAAAACAGAAAATGACCTTTGTACCTTGACCTTGACCTCAACTTCGACCTCGACTTCGACCTCGTTGACTGTCCATCATTTTGGTTTTACGAAGCAAGTATACGAACTTCCGTGCAAGGTTCGCACATTGTTATTGTGGAAACGCCATCATAGAAATGCCATCGTGGGAATGTCGTTTACGATGTGCCATAGCAGTGGAAGCTCACCAAAGGCGGGTTGCCTCTGCTAGTATATATATATATATGTGTAATTATATATATATACATGAAATACACACACATATATATATATACATATATATAATGCAATACACTTGCCACCTATATGTTATATATATAGTACGGTAGGGAGGTCCATAGCCAATGTAAACGACCCGAGGTAAATATGCCGCCAAGGTCGTATATAGAGGCTATGGACCGACCTACCGTATTATATATACTATATACTATGGTGAGTGCGCAACAGACGAACCGTTTGCCTAAAAGTGCTTCGTGAAATGGTGCCATTTTTGCCCAAAAAGTATATCGGATATATGCGACCACTTCGCAATACTTAAGTTCCTATGGTTGCACAATCACCATGGCATATATAATAATAATAAAAATATATTATTATAGTGCACTATTATGCTATATAACACCTGAGTACTGGTGTACATTGTATGGACTGCTGTGTGGTGGTGGCTAATATAATATGAATATATTACATTTTTGTATCATAGACTATCACATTATTATTATTTTGTGTCCTCAGGGAGCATCCCTATAGCTAATATACACACCCATTCAGAATATGCAGCAAGCCAGTACATGGCATTGTTATACATACATCGGGCGAACTGATCGTGAGCAAATATGTAACAGAATCAATAACAATGATTGCAAGACATTTCGTTCGCGAAGGCATTTGTCAACAGCGTACAAAACTAAAGAAATTGCAGTATGAGACAATTCAGTGTGTTGGGTGTATACGTATATATAAGTCCATGGTAGGTAATGCTTGCCCTACTGCAGTCCATGATACATGCATACTCGGTGCATTGCTGTACAAATACTTGAAACACCACTTTACGCACGCTATTCGCCTGTCCCTCAAGTTTTTACACACACTGTTGGTAAACCCAAACAACATGAACTAAGGTAATGAAGTTGTTCAGGCACTTATCCTGTTGTAGAAGGTAATGTATTGTGACCTATTGAGTATAAAATGTCAAACTGAGGAAATACAACCCTCAGCTCTCAGCCACATCATCACCAGGCTGCACTTCTTCCCTCTCTTCTCTGCTAGTAAAGCCGCTAGTCCTGTCCCCAAGTTAGTTACTAGCCAAAACACAACACACAATACAGGCTTTCATGCCTTCCAAATGTAAGCATGACGATACCTTCGCTATAGTATTGTACACAGACGTCTCAGGCACATGTCGCGCACGGCTCACCTGACTCTGTCATGGCGTAGCCTCAGGGAGGACTATCCAGCACATCGACGCCATTTTCATTAGCTATTGCACAATCGTACACCATAAGCCATTAATTTTATATAAATGCACCACGCCCCAAGAGTATAACATTTATGGATACCATCTCTTCTTATCCGCGCACATTCCACTCCATGTACTTCGCACGAGCACCACACCCTAACACTAACACTAAAGGACCGGTACTCTGTGCACTGTAGTGATGCAATAATAATATAGTAGTATATTAGCTATATGGTGGCATGCATGCAGTGTTACACTGTATGCAACAAGTATGTAGATATCTGTAGTGTAGTTCAACAGAAGATGCACGTTCACACTGGAGGTGCGCTTCGTCCGTGCTTGGCATATTCACGAATCAAGCCTGGATTGTCAGCACGTTCAGCTTCCTCGTGGGATCTCCACCAACGGCCATTTCTGTCATAGAGATGTGCAGCTTGAGCAAGAGAACACTGGCTAAGGGCATACATACGGTCTTTCTCTTCCTGGGTAGTTGCAGTGTTGCTAGCAAGCTGATAGTACGTAAGTCGCACTAACACTGTGGAACCATGCCTGATCATACAAGACCACATGGAAGTAATTCTGATTGAGGTAGAGGTCCTTGAAACCATCAGCGAAGTGAAGCAATTGTCTGTAGAGGTAATTTGCAACAAGCAGCAACAAATTTAGAGCACTAATCTTTGCTCCAAATGCGTCAACCCCGGCCCAATCCTCCTCAAGTGTTACAACCAGGCTTAAGGTCTCTTCAGCATACTGTAGAACCTGTGTAATGACATCATCTGAGAGGTTGTGTTCATTAGCTTCAAAGATCCAGCGACCAATGGTCACAGTGTAGTAGGGAGCCAGGAAGAAGTTGTCGGGGTTAGCTTTCTTCATGTCATTGCAGCAGGTCCTCACCTTTGTGAGTGCTTTGTTTAAATCTTGAGACGGCATGGCCCAAACAAGTGCATACTGAACCATGAAACGTGCCATTTGATAGTCAGGACTACCACAAACTTTATCCCTACGATCATTGACCATCTGTTGCCGCAGATCTTCCCAATGTTTTTGCAAGTGTTCAGTAGTTTCGGTAGTGCTAATAACACTAAATGACAAGGGACATGCTTTCACCACTGGATGAATTGTTACCTGTGCCACCACTACACGCCAATGTTCGTGAGCCTCTTCAACCCTGTTTCCAAGGAGGTTGCGACAGTAACAGTATTCCTCAATCAGCACTTTACATTTGCAGCTCACCCTTTGGTCAAAATATTGCAACCCAAAAGGTTGAAGAAGCCTAAAATTAGGTCCCGGTGCTGTGTTGCAGGTAATGCCAACAATGAGCTCACTGGCATCCTCTTCGCTGTTAGTGCTTTCTTGGCTTAGTTGTGTCTGTAACAATAATCAGTAGTACGTAGGAGAGAATTGGATTTATTGTATCTGAAACTTGACTTAAAATAGAGATACTCAGATCAACTATAGATCAGGAGGTGATTGTTTCAAGGCCAGTTTACTGCTATTACTAAATTTCCTCCTATCCCAAATTTTCCATTGGTAGTTTCCCAATGTCTGTGTCTTACATGCAGAGATTATGAATCATGATCAGACAACACAACAGTGCTGTCTTTGTAGGGCCCTTGCTGTATGCCTGACAGTGCAGATGCATAACAGAGAAGTTGCTCTTATAGCTATCTCCCTCTTAGTTGCTTTTTAACAGCATACAGACCACTGGCTGACCGCTGTGTGCCGCATAGCAGCACAACTATGTATGTATGAGTATAATAGTGCGTATAATAATAGCAAGCTAGCAAGAGGAGGGGAGACTAGGAGACGCTGCAAGAGATCATCTCAGGACAGGAGGACCCCTGTCGATGATTGGACCCCCTTGTGAAAGGCTTCTCCTGACCGGCTTAGAATTTGTCAATAATTTATGATTTCGTTTGCTCAGATCACCATGGAACAACTGCGTGGGCCAGCCTAATTTGACCTCAGAGGGTGTTGTACTTAACTCTTGCGTGAGAACGTCTGAATGTAGCCGCGGCCACATACTCTGTGGTCTGACAAGGAAGGCTTTGAGAAGCGGCTCGATCTGCAAAACATCATTCCAGCTCCTATAGTGTATTGTGTATCCCGATAGGGAATGCATATGGTTATTAATAACCATATAATAAGTTAGTGCTATTACAACTGTTTCCTATTGCTTGCAAGTCTGCCTTACAGTATTGGGAGGCAGCACAGAGCCGAGGCGACCGTCCGCGGCTTATTGCGTATATACACAATTGTACAGAGTTCTCCATGGCTCGTCCTGTACACACACTAGATCTAGAGGCGCGCACACTTACGTCACAAAAATTCAATGGCATTCGAGAACTAGTCACGATCCTTCACCGTGTGATCAGGGTTCAGATCGATCAGGTATATAGAGCTATATACCTGTTTAGGCTTGTACTGGTTGAGGAAGCCATTCATATATACCTTCATTGCAATCTCAACTCCCTGAGGAGAACCAGGAATCGAACCAATGGTCCCTTAAATCTTGTCTTAATTTAATTATACGTACATACTTGGCACTACTTGAGCTCTAGACATACATACGTATATAGCCACATACATATATGCATGTGCATACAAGCTAGGTACATAACTTGCTAGAAGACATTGAAAAGGGCTAATTTGTGTTGACTGTCCTGAGCTATATAAATACAAGCTCACTACTCCTACAAATGGACGCAGACATACTGCACTACAAAACTGAAAATCAAGAGCAAGAGCTTCACGTTGGGATGGATGCCCCAGCTAGTAGTGAGGGCTGCGTTGTCGGGGGCAGTGTTCTTGCAATTGCCACCAAACTTCCGCACATCAGAGTGGGCATCTAAGGTACCACTGACACTTAGGATGCTCTGAACGACACTTATTCCATTTGGCGTATAGTCTTCATAGGCTGTCTGGTTGTGATCAATCTGCAACCACATCAAGGTTTTACTGGTGATACCTAGGTCTTCGTCTTTTTCCACTTGCTGTGTTATCCTGCTACAGTCCTTCAACAGATCAGCATACACTCTTGGCTGACATGATGCAACTTTAGCAGAGGTTTTCCTAGTCAGAGCATAGAACATTGTCTGCAAAAGTGCATGAAAAAAACTGAAGATTTAAACTATATACAAATTTATTTACACTCACAACCAACAAATTTCTGAGATGATATGCCCCACGTGCAGGCCTTATTGCTATTGCTGCATGGTTCATTGTGATTGGTTTAAAGGTGGCAATTAACATAGCTGCATTTCTTATGTCACCCATGTACCTTAATAATATAGCCCCTATAATATAGTGCACACAATAGCTGTCAAAGCTGTCAACAAACAGTCTAGCTTGTTAAAGTCACTCAGTCATACAAATTATATGTAAATACAGTACAAACCAATCAGCATATGTGCTTGGAACAGGAATCGACCATAGTCTCATTAGTCTCTTATAATTACTTCAATTATTGGAGATATAAACCCCAAACAGGCAAGATTACCACGTGCAAAGGTGTTGTATTCATTCACTGACCTGTCCAACTGCTGGTGGAATCTTTGTACCACCTGCTGCACCTGTCACCAGCTTAAAATTGCCTTCGCTGTCTACAACAACTGTTGGGCATTTAGCTGACAGTGGTCGCTTGCGTGGCTCAATACCGTTATAGGGGAATCGGTCATCTAAGGAAAACCCCTCATTATCTATGGAGAATCCCTGCATGTCATTGTTGAGGAGGATTCCAGTCGATGGTGAAAGGAAGCCACTACCAAAGAAGTCGTTGATGCTGGAAGTCACTGCGACAGCCATGTTTGGCGTGATGACTGACAAGTGTGTGGTTCCCATCCCTTCTTCTGACTTTCCACTTCTGAAGCGATAGTATTTCAGATCAGTGGCGGGTCTAGCCTGTTCATTTGCATCGAGGTTATTGATTATATCCTGAATTTCAGCCTCTGCCTGAGCTGGAGTCTACATCAGAGAAATAGGCAGTACACAGCTGTGGGTTTCTAGATGCATGTGCATAGATAGCATGCAGGTGTGAACTTTATAATAATAATAACAACCACAACAAACCACACCACACACAGGTGCAAGTTGCAAAGGGGCCATATGTATGTGTGCATAATTCATATACATACGGATGTGAGTTTGATACTGCCAAAACTTGGAATGTGTCCGTGGATCACTGAACTGGCAGCATTAGCACAATCTGCTCACCACATTAGCGTCGCTGTTGAAGTCTGGGTCACCAAGTTCCATGCGATAAGATGCAGCAAACTTGGCGGCCTCAGTCAGATAGTGGTAGACGTTGTGCTCGAAAGTGTTCCTTCCAACCTTCCCTGTAATTAGAACAAAGATATACAAATGAAACTGATTGCGATAAAGATCGAATATTTATGCCATATATGTTCAAATGCCATGTACACATTTCATATGCATAAATGCATGTGAACGAACATTTCTGCTTATTTTGAGCAGACAATGACCAGAAGGTGCAGCCAATATTTAATGAGCTATTACATTTGCTGAGAAACAGAGCCTGGTGAACAGAACATCATTCAATTTACATTTAGGACCAACAGCAGTTGATAAGCATTACCCATTGCATCAGTATTGTTTTCACTACATGACAGTGGGAGGTGGAACATAGCCAGGTAATTTAACCTTGATGAGCCTCCTCTGTACCCAGAAATTGCATTTATAAGGTAAGTCAGAATGCTCTACATGTACATGTACTTACTTGTTACAATCCCCAAAAACACTGCAAGTGCTGGTCCACCATATGGGGCAGGAGCAGTGTACACATCATATCCTGAGCTGGTATCATATGAAAATTTAAAAGGTGCTCTAGTCTTTGCTTCATACTGTGCAAGGTCCTCTGAAGTAATAATGTCTGTAAGATTCCTGCAGAAATGTTGACGTCCTGCACAAGCACTGTTGATGTCATCCCTGAGTCTGTCTGCAGTCGTGCCAGTATAAAACTCGGCAAATCCCTTCTCTACGATTGCTCTCAAGGTTGCATTAAGATTAGGCCTTGCACGAATACGGTCTCCTTTTTCTTGTACATACCCTCCTGAGCCATCGTCTTTCTGCGCGAGCATCCTGTGTAGTGTCAAGACATATGCATATACTATATAGTTGTTAAAAAATTAGGCAGCAAATTAATAATGAAATAAAATTAGCAAACTCATTATATGGTACTGAGATATGAAAAGGAATCCAATAATAAACCACACAAAAGTGTCAGCATGCACACACATTATATAACATATACGGTCTCCTTTTTGTACATACTCTCCTGAGCCATCGACTTTCTGCACGAGCATGCTGTGTAGTGTCAAGATATGCAAATACTGTATAATTAACAGCAAACGCATTATGGTACTGAGATATAAAACGGAATTCAAAAATAAACCATGCAAAAGTGTCAGCATACAACCACCAGCCTGCACACACATGATATAAAATGGCAGTGGAATCGTCGTGACAGTAGTGTTTTGTGTACGTATACATATATACTTGGCATGTGCACTGGCTCCACTTGAAGGCATAAGTGCTATTACAAATTTAATGTATAATATATACATGCATTCGTTGTTATAATAAATGTTTGTGCGCCTACAGAAAAAACATAAACTTTTCTGCATACTGTAAATTTCAGCCTAATTTGATACAAGATACATTTTATACACACATAAACCTAGGTGTATGTATACTCACAACATGTTCATACTCAAAGTCTGTAGGACGCAAAAGCAATGTCTGCAATGGCTTAATCCTATGTATATACAAATCCTATGTACGTATATATTATAATTATCCACATAAGCACACAAGTTACAAACCATTGCCTTAGATTACAATTTTTGTGGTTAAAAATGCTTACTTCAGCCCTTGAAACCATGAAACAGATTTCAATTGGTGTTGGTAAAAACTATGAGCCTGGCCCTCGCTGGGTTCTTTTGCTATTGCTTTTTGGATAGCATTAGCCAAATGTTTGGATGCAGGAAATCCCTTCTCTGCATATTTGATTGCATCAGCAAACAGTGCCTCCCGCTTCTTTTTCCCTTCCTCTGTAGTATTAGAATAATTGCTGAACATTTCCAAGGCCATTTCTATTCCTCTTAGTTCTCCAGGAACTGTTATGGAAGATGGTCCTGTACGAATGAAACCATACATTACAAATTATTCTCTTTTGAATTTTCCATTGCAAGGTTTAGTCTCACAACATGTTCATACTGTCTGAGCAAAAGCTAATGAGTATTCTAACACACTAACTAAATGGGAATTGCCATTCTAATGTTTGGTACATACAGCTACCATCATCAGGGAAAAACAGTATGGTACGCTAGCGAAACATTGAAAAGACAATTCCCATTAGGCTAGTGCTTGCCAAATACAGTACTGGACATGTCAGAGACACGTAGCCACTCAGGCATTTTCAAGATTAACTACTGAGTAAATAAAAAAAGAAGTTCAATTGCTGTTAATTGATCATCAATTTGTTGGCGGTCCATATGTATCACAAACCTGTGTAATAAGAGTTATTAAAAACTGATGCCATTTTATACAATTGAACCATGGATACACGTTATAGTGCAATATAGTCAGGCATAACCGGCACTTGGGGGGATGGGTAGACTACACCTGATGAAGTGCAACTGATCAGAGCAAAGGAGGAACAGTAATGCTTCACCACTTCATAACTTGATTCCAATCACTTATATACTACTCCACATCTGCTAGCTACAAAACTTACCTAGTTGTGCCAAATCTTTGTTGTCCTTGTATGCCGATCCCCTGCCCACTGAGCCCGGAGCGACAACTCGCGCGTCAATGACTGTCACTTTGGGCTTACCGCCGTTGGGGTCCTTCTCAGCCACTACCATAACCATTCCACCTCCTATCCCACTGCTCTGAAAATTGACCACTCCAAGGCACAGTAGACTGGCTATTGCGGCGTCCACGGCGTTGTTCCCTTCCTCCTTCAGCACGCGCATGCCTGTCTCAAAGCACAGAGGATTGTCTACGGCTATCTGACTCGTTCCCGTCTGGTCGTCAACCGCAGTCTCAGACACGGTTGCAGATGTTACAGGAGCCGTCAGAGCTGGCGGACACACGGCAGCTGCAACTAATATGATACTGATGACGTGTGAACACTGGGCCATGATCTTCCCCGGCGATGTTGCATGCAAGGAGTGCGGCTGATTCAGAAGGGGTCTATGCAATTAGTGAGTCTCCTCGAACTAGCTGCAACTATATATGCCCGCGCGCGGTGGGTGGCAACACATCAGGTTCTGTGGTTTTTCCCAGAACTCGTGGTTCAACAGTTCATAATAATTATTAGCAGAGGAGGCCCGCCTTTGGCGAGCTTCCACCGCTCCGGCGCATTCCCACGAAGGCAAACCACACAGCAAAGAGTATTTATTAACCTCTGGTAGCTAGCTACGTATTCAATAGGTCATCAGCCCATTGGCAGCGCGCGTTCAGTTTACGTTAACGTTGCTGTCAAAATTGCGCAATAGCCAAATCGGATACTGGAAGCCCACAGTTTCGCCACCGAGCCGCTTTTCTTCTCCCAGGATGCATCGCTTCCCGCTATATAGTTTATATCACTCACAGCCGCATACATGAAACTGCGACGATAGCGAAAAGGCCGTTGCAGCATCGCCCCAGGAGGAGTTCGCGAACAACCGTCTGCTTCGCGAATTCCGTAATTTCTCCGTAAAACCAACATGGCGCCCCGTAGCTAAGCATAGGCAAAACGTCGGAAAACCTTCATTTCGCAAGCTAACGACGGAAATGCCCGTCGAGATTACCCTCCGGACAGCGCTTAGTAATTTCGTTCGTATCCGCTGCGAATCCTTCGGTCAGTTTCGGAGATTAGTGCGAACAAAAATTCGGCCTAGCTCCATTATATATAGATAGATGTTCTGGCGAAAACCACAAAATGTGTTGACACCCGCCGTATGCGCGGCGGCATACATGCATATGTATATAGCAAGCTCAGGGAACGTAAGAGTCACTAATTGCGTAGTGAATGGTATTGTAAGCCATAACATATTGGAATCCTCAGGGTCCGCATTCTCACGACGGGGGATCGTTCATTTTTACTTCACGTTCCCCAAAATTTTATGACACCGGTTGCATACGTTCATGTATTTTTCACTCTCGAGCATAAAAATTATACAGTTCTCGGCAGCTACCTATACGGTAAGGGCAGTAGAAAGTCTCTGGAAGAAGCGTTTTGTCACAGACGCTCCCATCCCTCACCAGACTCGATTGTTATTTATACACTGAACTTTTGTGTTATGAATAATACAGTGCTGCTCTGCATGGGGCAGGAATTCACTAGTGTACTTTTGTACATGATGCACTCTAATAATAATAATAATAATAATAATAATAATAATAATATACGTCTAAACCATAGAGTATCCAAACTACATACATAAGCGTAACTGGCCCAAACTGGTGTTTACAGGCCGGCGCACAGCCCAACACTGAGCATTCCGATCGAGTTTCCAACCTAGTCTGTTCACCGAGATCGTCAAGCATAAGTAGAGCGGACTTGTGACCAGAGTGCCGTCAACGAACGGTAAGTAGCTAAGGCTGCAGGTTAAACTGTAAAGCTAAAGTAGCTTGCAATGATGGCTCTTGAGTCGGCAGTGGGCTTGAGCTGCATGAATCACTGTGCTTGCTTCAGTAAACCTGGGTAAGACTGTGCTTGAACTGTGACACAGGGTACGTAGCTAACGATTCGCACCGACTCTCCGAAGTCAGCTACTGCATTGCTCGAGTGATCGAGAAGTCGCACGCTAGACTTTTTATGGCCTCGTCGTAGCTATACATAGCTTTTGGGAGATCGCTAGCAAACTGGACTAAATTGATACGTACATATAATATTACAGAACGCCCTAGAAGATTCGTAAACGATCAGAGGCATGTCTTGCGATTCATTCCCGGTTGGCCAAGGAGCAAAGAAGGGAATTTATTCCTTTCCAGCCACATGGTCTGCATGGTCACACAAAATTATAGCATAGTGATTGTGCCTGTCGCTACCGTTCTTAATTCTAGATCTGGTAGTGAACAACAAGGTGAATGCCCCACATTGACCTGGTGTGTGTAGTATTGATATTGCTAGCTATAGTATATAGGCACTCAGAGTGCGAAACTCCAAGGAGTGAATGGATTTCTTCAATAGACATATGCATGTTTACCGGAATTTGCTCAGTCACCTGTGAACCTTATCAATTGACATATTATTATTATGGTACTTCCTTGCGTGGGGGCCACTACAAGAATAATTTCTACATTCCTTTGAGATGCTTCAGACATAACAAGTAACAGTAAACAGCCTTGTCCCATGTAGCTAGACATATAAGGGAGGATCGAGGAATGTGACAGTCTGAGGGTTACATATTTGTATAATTATAGTTTATTCATCTTTATGTAAACAGTGCCCCACTCATGCAGTCCAACATCTGCAACTAGAACTAGACAATGAGCACAATTGCAGGAATTCAATTATCTGCCAAATGCATTTGACTGTTTGACGAGGTGTATTCTATAGGGTTGTTACTACCACTAGTCTAGACCTCACTTTGTATGCATCCTGCGATCTCGAGCACACATATAATTGTTTATCATTTGTTGTGGGAAAGGTCATGCTATATATATAAACTATTCGTCTCGTGTACCAACCCCTACTTGTTATATATATGCTATTGCTATATATTATTGTATACATATGTGTAGCAAGTTCAGGGAACGTAAGAGTCACTAATTGCATAGTGCCCTTCCAGCTAATCAGCCGTATATTTGATAATGGTGTGGTAAGCCATAACATATTGGGACCCTTCGGGTCCCAATTCTCATAGCAAGAGATTGTTCATTTTCACTCACAGACATGGTTGCAGATGTTATGGGAGCCGTCAGAGCTGGCGGTAACACGGCAGCTGCAACTAATATATTACTGATGACATGTGAGCACTTTGCCATGATCTTCCCTGGCGATGTTGCATGCAAGGAGTACGGCTGAGTCAGAAGGGCTCTACGCAATTAGTGAATCTCCTGCATGGTGGGTGGCAACACACCAGGTTCTGTGGTTTTCCCTGGAACTCCTAAATCAACAGTTCATTATAATTAATTTTATTATTATGGCCCATAATATAAACTGTATAATTATATTATTAACAAGTTCTGGAGAAAACCACAAAAAACTGATGTATCAAGTTCAGGGAACGCAAGAGTCACTATTTGCATACCGTAGAGCTGGAAAATTTGACGGGGATTTAAATTTGACGGTTTGGTGGTCTCGCGGATAACCGCCAAATTTAAATCTGCCAATTTTATACGCTTATTTTATATTAGGACTGGGCAAATTGTTGAGCAATCACGTAGCAGTGGAAAAAGAGATAGAAATATAGGCAGAAATGTCTTATAACGTCACTAGGTTGCTGTATATATTAGGCCAATCACTCACCTTCTTCAGCATTGTAACTGACAAAGACCTTCGCGGTCAAAACGTCTACATTTCTATCTTTTTTTTTTCACTGCTACGTGATTGCTCAACAATTTTCCCAGTCTTACCTATGCCGTAGCAATGACCCTCTACCAAATTATATTTTATATTACATGCTACGTATACTAACCGCATAAAACGTATCGCATATAATACTGCACTGCGAATACGATGTCCTCCCAGCTATATACCGCACTTTCAATGAGCGAGTATGGCGTTGCTGAAGTATCTGGAGAGAAAGAGAAGCGCATTACCGGACGAGCGAGCCTGTAGCTCTACATCGCTGACAGGAAAAGACCTCAAGCTAGCTAACCAAGCAGTAGCTAGAGCAGTGCCTACGCAAAGACTCGGCGACGTTAGTGAAGCCGAAGCAGACGAAGTACAACGACTACAACCCAGAACAGCGAGCAGAGATCGGCAGATACGCGGCAGAGAATGGGCCCACAAGAGCTGCCACACATTTCTCCCGTGTATTGAATACGACCTTCCTCATTACCGCGTGCGGAGCCTGGGGAAGGTTGTCTACACCTATGGCCTGACTAACACTCTGATATATACGTACGCACTAATTAAAGGAAGTTATGGGGTTGGCTACTATCATACTAGACAGAATGACAGCCGTGTTGACTCGATTACGTCACAACTTTGAGCTGCAACACCGTCAAATTTTAATTCCGCCAATATCGAATAAACCGTCAAAGATAGAAATGCCGTCAAATTTTTCGGCTATACGGTATATAGTGCCCTTCTACCTATATAATCAGCCGTATATATTGTAATGGTATGGTTAGCCATAACATATTGGGACCCTTCAGAGTCCCCATTCTCATGGCGCGGGATCATTCATTTTTCACTCTTCACCTCTCACATGGCAGGACTGTTCAAAAGCAGATAGTAGAAAGCGCATGGCAAGCCTTTAGAGCCCCTTAATGCAAAGAAGTGTGTCAGTAAACTGCATTATATGTACATTTCATTCTGAAGTAAAGCTTGGCCCAAATTTTGAGCACCTGTTGTGTGTCATCGAATGATGTAGTGGAAGGGTGTTGCTCTTTGTAATAAAGCGCGTTACACTAAACTTGATGCCGATTTGTTAAATAATGCGTTCAGTCTTGGCATTAGCTGTAAATGCTCATAACTATTGCTGAGTCATCACTGTTGCCATAGTGCATGTCTAAAAAAGTATAATTGTACAGTTAAATGAGGGCAGTTGTCATGCATGTGTCACTCCTTGTTGACTGCTCTCTCTCAGTACCAATTCCTCCCTTATGGCACTCTGCACCTCTCACATGGCAGGAGTTGTCATGCACTGTCACAGATCTATGGCTCACTGACTGGGACCTGGACAGCCTCCATGCAGGAGGCCCTTAAGGAGAGGGAGAGAAATAGATAGAGATACAGATGGGAGAAATGATTTTCAGAAGTTAGGGCCACACGCCAAGCTTGTGTTTGGCAGTGCATGGCCGACTGACAAGACTATGTTCTGGATGGTCACCACACGCACACTGTACATCCATCACAGGGTACTAGTGAAAAACAGTTTTATATAGCAGCTCCAATTAGTAGTGGACTAGCTCCCCTTCATCATGCCTATAGCCGCACTCTATGCACTCTTGTATATAAACGCTGTGTGGGTGGTAGTCTCTATGCATGCAGTGTATTCACCCTGCACTAGGAGGCCGACCTATACCAAAGACACATTTGGATGACAGGGATCATGAATAGCCTTGCCTTAATTAAATACCCTCACACAATACATTGGACTGCGTCCGATCCTTTTTCAATGCACAAAATCAATCAATTTCACTGTCCTTGTCAAATGCACCAACTCTTTGTCCAGACCACTACAAATTGCAAACATCACCACCACATACCAGCTAAACAGCTCATTACAAGCCACAAGCCACATGTTTACAGCTATGCAAACAGTAGGTTGACCTGATGTGATTACAGCCCTATATATAGTGTACCATTGGACACATGCCTAACGCTGTGGCACACTGGTAGGTGTGGACATACGTACCTAGTTAACCCTCAACGCATGCGCCGCAGGGTTACAGTAGTTGTGTGTGTGTGTGTGTGTGTGTGTGTGTGTGTGTGTGTGTGTGTGTGTGTGTGTGTGTCCGGTTCTATGTTTCCATGCAGTAACGAATTGGCCAAAAACGACCTATGGATCACCTCAGCACTGCAAAAGATTGAATTATATTGTAGGGTTTTTCGTAAAACAGCCTCTTCGCAAAGTTAAAGAATTCCCGTCAAACGGTTACTAGCACAGTTGTCAGCCGTTTTGCTTACCTTTGCAAAATTACGTGACATGACATTGACCATGTGGTGTTAGTTGCTGGCTGTGCCATTGTGACTGAAACTTTCTATAGGTTATTGCGTTTAGTGCCACTTTAGTGCTTAGTGTCATAATTATTTGTTATGTATATCCCCATGTAACCAGGGAACATCCTCTGGAATATAAAATCTGTCATTGATTGAGGTATACAGCTGCTGCTACTGAGTTGGGCTACATGTAAGTCAGTACAGTATTGTCACAATTATAATGCATTGATACTAATTTAGCAATGTGTATGTATACGTAATAGTTCACAGGTGCATCATATGGACCATCTGGACCTATGGATCAGAGACATTTATACTCTGTATATTAACTGTGTACATATGTGCATGCATTTATTATTGAAACTTTCCTTGCTATCCTAGATCGAGAAGAGTGTTATGGATTCAGTCTCTGAACTAAGCGAAGGTTGCTATCCAGGTGAGATGATTAAAGTATATGAAATGCACATAGAGTGAGTGCACCCAGGCACATTGAATGTTGTGTATTGAATAAATTGGGTCAAAAGTCACTAAGGGGTGTCCACAGTACTTTTGCTGCATCCCCCTCCCTGATCGAATGGCACTGCGATCTGTTGCAGTAAGCAGTGGAAGGATAAGGGTTCTCTTGGCTCTTCCCTGATGTGGCAACTAAGATCAAGGAAGAATGCTTGTGTCTCCATTCCAAATATACTCGTGGTCTTGATGGCTACAGGTACAAGAGTGCATGGGATGTTGCAGCCAACTCAGCATATTTGATCTCCTGTTTGGCTTGCTGTTCTGTCCACAACACCTGCCTGCCGCTTGGCCAGCTGCACACACACACACACACACACACACATATATATAAGATGAAGCAAACGTGTCTGGGCAGATGGCATCCCAGATAAGGATTTGCCCACTCTTTCATGGCATTGCAGTTGTCCTGTTTTGTCTCTTTCCATCTGATCAGCATATGCCAGCTGTGGTTCCATAGTTGTCAACATTGGCTGAATCCAGAGATGTCTTGATGTCATTGATCACCATAAGGCTGGCTGGGTAGCAGCTTGAGCTCTTTCGGCAGTGTGAACCATGAGCTCTTCAGCCAGTAGCCGGGCTTGGGTAGTGTTTATCTGGGGCAATGTGTTATGGCTGTATAGGTGGCTTTGACATGGAGATTGGAACATCCCAACTCTGCTTTGACAATGTGCATGCATCTTCAACAGGAGGGGGAGGTACTG
Organism: Aplysina aerophoba; assembly: GCA_949841015.1. Lineage (NCBI taxonomy): Eukaryota > Metazoa > Porifera > Demospongiae > Verongiida > Aplysinidae > Aplysina > Aplysina aerophoba. The sequence continues at coordinate 1,720,867 of OX465044.1, forward strand.
CATGTCTCACATAAGCCAGGCTTTCAGGGCATCACACATAGGGGTGTCCCTCAACTGGGCGTGAGTGGTTTGTGAATATTGCTATAATTTATGCTATAAATATAGTGAAACCTGCAGCCAAGGCCAGAATAGCAGAAGGTGCCAGCTGAGTTGCGCTCCCAACTCCTAAACCTCCAGACCACACAGGAAGGGAGTGTAAAGGCATCAGTTCAATTTTAGTGAGGTGCAGTTCTCTTTCTGTGGATTTCTTCTCCTTGCTATCATCAAGGATAAGGCACTCGATCTTGATTATCACAGAATAGTTTGTGCTTCTTAATCAGTACTGCATAATAATTGTTTCTACAACTGATAGTACGAGAGAAGTGCTCTCTGCTTTTGGCAGTTAAACAACCATTGTAGAATAATCCAAGTATATGTAGCTAGTTGGTAAATGAAATCTCACAACCTTTTGAACAAGAAATTAAATGAAGCTATGTACATAATTTTATATAGTGGTATATATGTGGTTTGATAACAGGGATATACTTGAATACAAATTGGCATGACATGCATTGGCGTAGTATTAAAAGTGCATGAACATAATACATGCATGCTGGCCAGGTCTATTATGCCATCATAAAATTGTATCTTTTCCCTAGTTCATATACACTATATACAGTATTATATTGTTTGCAGATGTTTCTGAGCCGGACGTTTGTAGTGCAGAGGGTCAGGATGAAGAGGTTACTGGAAGACAACAGTCTTTTCCAACTGGTGCACCTGAAGAGATGTCCAGTGACAATGAAAGGAGCAATTCTCAGATAGAGATCTTATCCAACAGCCAAAAAGCACAAAATGCTGTTTATGAACCGCATGATGAAGAGGATAAACGGTTCTATAGTCCTATGGTACAAGAGAGCCCAAGACTTAAACCGCAGATGCAGATGCAGAAAATTTTGGGTAAGGTTTCCAACCCAAGGCAGCTTATTGATACATACCTCAATTTTCGTCAATTGCTAGGAAATGATGTGCGAGGGTCCCATGATGCATGGGTTCAGCTTAAGGCAAGCAATGACCATCCTCTGCTAAAAGTGGCTGGTTTAGCTTTTGGTGTTATTAGTACTCCAGAAACCTCCTCCTATATGGAACAGCAATGGGACCAACTAAAAGAGCACATGGGCCGAGACAGCCCTGATGCCATTATGGCACGCGCTATGATGGACTATGCTCATGCATGGGCATGCCACCGAAAGGAAAGGAGGAAAGCATTAAACATTGTGTCAGCATTCTATGAGGAAATGGAGGATGGAGACTCGAGCAATTTCTTTCTTGCCCCCTGCTACACTGTGACCATCGGACGCTGGACCTATGATAAACACAGAGGCCATCTTTCATACCAAGTAATTGAGGATGTTAAGTCTTATGCATACAAGACATTGAGACAGTTAAGAACTCTCAAAGACGAATGGGCAATCATTGATACGTTTGGAATGAAACTCAATGCCACACTGCTTCTGCTGAGGGTGAAGAAGTACTACGCTGATAGATCCTTTAGTGTGGAAAACCTGGAGCAAGACATTGAAAATCTTCTAGGGGAGCTGCAACGTTTCTTATCGCACAGTAAGATAACCACTTACGACAAAGCGGGGTTCTACAGTGTTCGCAAACTTCATTTTGAAAATGTGAACAAGGAAGAATTCTGTTGCTGTGCCAAAATGTCTGCAGAGTTGTTCAGAGAAAATGGCCGAATTCATAGAGCCCTAGAGGAAGCTGAGCTCAGTGGTGATGCAGAACTTTTGCAAGAACTCTCAAAAGAAGCACAGAATATACCCGAGTGATTCAGTTTTATATAACGCACTCATTTTGACTGCAGTGCAAGACCAATCATGCATGATTTGCACATAGGTAGTTGTGTACATACGTATAACCTGTGTAGCTATTTAGGAGTATTGAGGAGTACTCTCTGCTCATTTGTGCAATGTGCATAAATTGCTGTAAATGCAAGCAATACCCATGACCCTACCACATGTTATATAGTTTGTGCTGTCCTAGCACCTTTTCATGTGGCGGACTTCAATAATGTTTGATTAATTGATTGATTATATATATGTAGCTTTCATTTCCACCAGCAGTCTAGCTGTGCCTATATAGGGCATTAAAGACAGTATAGTTAGTCATGTACAATGAGGGGGGGGGGGGGGGGGGGTATGTAGAAAAGGTATATATATTATATAGGCATGACTCGATCAATTAAATAGGTGTGGGTTTGAGTGTGGTATGATAAAACTATTAATACCCATATTCTGTATACAGGCCTGGGATATGTACAGTTTGTAGGAATCTAGCTTAATGGACATCTGTACAGATATAGCTAGCTGTAGTCTTGACAATACTCATTGCCTTTCCCGGTGCTGCTGCAAGGGGTTGCTTTATGCCCCAGTGTATGTGCAGTTGCACATGGTGCACTGTAATTAATAATATACTACTACTAATAAAGGTATGTCCTACAATATATATAACTATATATACCAAATACACACATGAACACACACACACACACGAACGCACACACACAAACATGTAGCTATAGCTATATGTAGCTAGCTATAGCTAGCTATGCCGAGCTATGCACTATACCACCACCACCATCACATAGTGTAAGTTACAATGCATACCCGTATGTGTTTGTGCACATCAGTAAATGGTCTAGTTGGCATAGACAAAACACCACCAGTGCAAGTTGCTGATGGCCACCACACAAGTGCAAGTGAAGCTACGTTAGTATTTGCCCTAGTTGATGATAGAAAACGCCACCAGTGCAAGTTGCAGATGATCACCGTGAGTGTAAGTTATGAAGTTCAGAGGTGAAAGTCTGTCATGTTGTTCTTCCCACAGCTGCCAAATACGGGGTTTTGCAAAGTGGTTGTCGGGAAACGGGACGTCCCGTAAACGTTAACTGTTGCGCAATAAGGCAACAGTTGCGCAAGTGTACGGACAGCTCCCTTTTCATCCTCACCTGCGTTCAAGATGTCCTTGGACGGTGTACCTAAAGACCTTCGTGGATTGAGGGCTTGCAAGGTTTGTTCTCTGATCAAGAGCATCGATCAGTTTCTTCGAGATGGGTGTGATAATTGTGAGCCGTATCTGAAACTGAAGCGAAACAGGGAGGCCATTAATGAGTGCACCAGCCAAAGTTTTGATGGGATGATCTCCCTGATGAGCCCCACAGAGAGCTGGGTTGCAAAGTGGCAGAGGATAGAGCACTGTGTACCAGGTGTATATGCAGTGTCTGTGTCAGGTGAACTGCCAGGGGATATTGTGGAGAGTCTGAAGGATCAAGGAAAGGCATTTTTCCCTCGAGACCGCTCTACTAAAACATAAACTCATAGTTTTTAATTTCGACTCGTGTATGAAGCAGCTGTGTATGTGTGGCATGTTATATTCTGTGTATGTATGTTATTCTAATTTACTTTTGCGGCTTCTTTGAAGTTCGTATTTCGCACTATATAGCTGTCCGCGATAAGTGGTTGCTATCGCAGTCTTAGGCCGTTATAAAGAATTAAGCCTCCACTGGCTGGGAGCCACAATTAAAGACCATTGGCCAGCCATGGGAGCCAGGTCTGTACAGTTAATATAAATGAGCTGCTTTCGGGTATATGCTGTGTGCGCACATTTTAAGCATCTTGCGCTGTATAGACATAATTAGCATCTAAAGATCATAGCTATGTGATTGATTCTCGGACCACTGAAGATTCGCACATGCTTCAGACCACGCCACACACTACGGCAGGCACTGACAAGATTGAAGGACCCAACCCCATTGGAACAGAGAACTGGTGTTGTCTACAGGATCCCCTGCGGAATGTGCCAAAATGTATACATTGGACAGAGAAGCAGGACCCTGAAGCACCGCCTTGCAGAACACAGAAGCCCTGAGATCAGGTGAGGTGGCCCTGTCAGCGGTGGCTGAACATGCAATGAAAGAGGATCACACCATCAAGTGGGATGATGCAGAATTGGTCAACCATGCCCCATGGTACTGGCAGAGATGCGCCTTAGAAGTCTGGCACATCCAATCGGAGAAAAATAAATGAACAGGGATGATGGTCCACTCCCAGCAGCATACAACCCGCTCATCCACCGCTTATAACCATCCACTGGATTACTACGGCCACTATCCCTTTGCATGACATTGTACTTTACCCCTTACTCTCCACCACTGCATGTCTTTATCCATATTTAATTAGAGCCATCTCCCCATCACAGTTATTCCCACTTCATCTCACTGTTATTTACTCACACACTTATTTCCCGCCTTTAATTCCCGCTGTTGGTGCATATCAAGTCTACCATTTCAGTTTTGTATATGTCATATCCATTGAAGAAGGCCCCAGATCGGGCCGAAACGCCTGGAGATCCTCTCAAATCAGTCATTGGCTAGTGTAGTTTCCCAAATCATTCCAGCATACATATAAGTACGTATAATAATATGAAGCCAAGGTCACTGTTTTATTTGATGGCTAATTTTAAGAGCAATATGTATAGCGACTAGATCACAATGTCATGACATAATGCACCTACCATTAAACCACGTCAGCATTGTTACATACATGTCCACACACAACAACACAGTACACTGCACTCTACATAATACGTATGTCTCATTAGCTCAGACTGTGGCCAGCATTCTCTTGATCTCTGCAATGGCCTCCCCTGGATTGAGACCCTGTGCCAGGGATGGAAGGTGGTGAAGGACGGAAGAGACAAACAAACCAGGAAGAGCTACAAATGTGGGAGACATGATTGATGTCCCTGCAGTGCAACACTGACAGAGCAGGAGTTAATAAGGGACAAGCGGGATGATGCCGTCATTTCATGGTTTCTTGTCCTGTATGCTCATTGCACACTATAATCACTCACGTGATTCAAAGCATTAGCCTCGTGAATTCCGATGGTGTGTGGCATGTGTGACTATGATGTTTACTATCACGTGTGTGATTACAGTTTGCAAAGTGTGAACAGGACTAGAAACCCTGAACGACTACACTGACAATGGAAAAATGAAGACATTTTTCCAACGACTTCAGGCTAGAGTAGTTTCCTCATCGATCATAAAAATGAAGACTTGTATAAAAAGAAGCGCAAAGAAATTCACAAGAGTAATATTTATCACATTCGAGTTACTATGCTATGCCATAATTCTATATACGTGGCCCCATGCTCACTCCAAAAGTGCCTTCCTCACCTTTGGGCACGTCTTGGTGCAGCTCATGATGGTGTGACAGCGATACACTGAGAAGGGATCCTTGAGTTTCTGCAGACGCTCCTTGGTGAACTGGTCCTGTACAAGGAGAGAAAGACAGCTGTAGAGGGGGGTGGTCTCTCTCACACACACACATGCACGGATGGACATACACACACACATGCACACACACACACACACACACACACACACACACACACACACACACACACACACACACACACACACACACACACACACACAACCACACACACACACAAC
>OX465044.1:1726569-1946569 GCA_949841015.1 Aplysina aerophoba
GGAGCAGACCATGCTGTCTCTGCACAAAGAGGTGGAGGACTACCACCATGCACAACGGGACAGGCAGAAGACGGAGGCAAGGGACGCACCACCGCTGAGTGGTACTTTCTGCTGTAGCATGCATGGCAGTGTGCGCATGGCCATCTATAGTCTCACACACCAGCCCCGACCTTTGCTAATACTATTATTGTGGAATCGCAAAGGACATTTGTGCAACAATAGCATCGGGCAGGTTGTGTCTGGGATCTATGTTGTTTACCTTCACTTCACCCGTCGTACTAGCCAGCAGTGCAGAGCTGACTGCCTCTGTTCTGTTCGGTGTTTAGTGGTGGCCCCTCTTTAGTAGCCATAAAGCCTTTGCACCTTTCCTCTTCCCTCATCCTCCTGCCGGCAATGAATTTGGATGGCAAGAAGGGGGAGAGAAGAGGGAATGGGGAATGGATTGTCTTTATGTTTGAATGTACGTACGTACATATTTAATGGAATTTACATAAATTGACTATTGCATCATTATCCGTTCCCATAGTGCTGATTTGAATTGTATGGAGTCTCGGCTCTACAGCACAGATGCAAAATGCAAATTCAATTTCACCATTCGTTCCTTATTGGCCTACATTAATAATTACAGGATTTAGTCTCAATTTCACTTACCTATGCACTGCAATCATACAGTATGAGACAATATAACGTTATCGTACCATTTTTACAAAACGAAACGAAAACGGAACAACCTTTTCCATTGTACGAAACACCCCACCCGTTTAGACGAAATGGACAGATGGTTCTAAAACGATCACAAAATGATTCGTTGCTGAATAAAACGATGAAGAACGATTCGCGCCCTGTTGCTGCTCCTGACGCCCTCTTTGTGTCCGTCCATATCACGTTGTCGAAGCCATCGCTGAGATGTTCCTGTGCCCACTGGAGACGCTTCACTTTATTTTGCTGGCGAATCAACTGGCAATAAGCACTGCCTCTGAACGTCCAGCCCAGACCAGCGCGACACTTGAGGACTATCTTCAGAGTCATGGTGTGGACATGGCGTAAAAGTAAAGCATGCAACTGAACCGCTGTCATTTCATCGTCGTCCCTCATCTGCTGCTCAACGAGTGCTTTCACAGGCGCCGTCATCTTCGTTGGTCGGCCTGAACCGGGTCTTCTCTCGATGTTATTCGTCTCCCTGTGCTTCTGTAGAAGCTTGTGTATCCCCATTCAGTTAGCTATCAAGCCCTCCTCTCGTAACATGCGGCAGATAGTCGGCGGCTTGTAGCCCATTTGCGCAAAGTGAAGAATTCGTTGTCTCTTGTACCTGCTGTACATCTCTTGCTGCTTGTGAAAGGCAGAAACAATGAATCCTCTCCAAATCTACCCTTTTATACGGTGCGCCTACTCGTATATGCAGACCGCGCAATTGTTTGTTTTCTATGCAATCGTTTCTCCTCCATTCTGCCACAAGGCAGTTAAACCAACAGACGAAACGGATCGTCTGTTTAAACGATTTGACCTTTCTGTATAAACGAAACCGAAACGATAACGTTATATTGTCTCATGCCGTACATGTGATTACAATATAGAAATGTATCTATGTACATGTTCTGTTGTAAGTGAATCCGGTTCACGCCAATGGATCGTGACCAACACCTGCATCCACACTTTGTAGTGCCCCTGATGAGTCACAACTGCACAAATTCCAAAGTAATTGAATAACCTACACCTAATTCTGACAGGAAGTCCTACATGTGTACACATGTGCAAGTGTGCGTGGCAGAGCACTTGGCTGTTTTCTCCAGGGTAGCTAAGGGTGCTGTTAGTCCCACCTCCTTGATGTCCATTTACCACTTAGGGCTCAGTAATGAGCTAATAGTTGTACTATGTGGTATGTATATAGTCATTAGCCATTTATGAGGGCTGCAGAAAGAATGCAATGATGTTGTGGCCAAGCTGAGGCTGAGTATTGCATTCTGCCGGAAGCCCAAAAAGTGGGTTATGACTGATTTGTACATGGCAGCAGGACAAGCCTTGCACTGTAAGTATGATGCATGTATGTACGTAAGTGTCTTTTTTCAGTTGACAGTCCACAATATTGCTGTCCGTTGCCACGGTAATGGGGTACGAGTACATACGTATGCATATTACAAATGTTCCTTAGTACAGTGCTCTGCCTTGACGATAGACACTTAAAATTACTTATCACGTTTAAATTATTATACCTCTGATCATTGTGAGAACGTGATCACTTACACATGTACGAAAATACGTGTATCTGTGCATTGATTAATGTGTAGTACATACGTATGAGCTGGTATGACAGCCCCTCCCCCTTCTCTGCGTAGCTGAAAGGTGAGATTGATGCTGCAAGGGAATGCTACCTCGTATTTGACGGCTTGGGGAATGCCGTGCAAAAGGTCAGTGTCACACAGTGCAAATCCAGTATGTGTTCTTCAGCTGACAGGGATGGTGTTCAGTTCTGCCGTGAATCTACGTGCTGTGCTGTACTGTTTGGTTTTCACTGGTTATCATAGGACCTGTACAAGTCCTAATACGGTAAATGTTGGCACCTACCACTGTGTTAACGTGCCCTGTCACCCACCAGTGTGTTAACGTGCCCTGTCACCCACCAGTGTGTTAACGTGCCCTGTCACCCACCACTGTGTTAACGTGCCCTGTCACCCACCACTGTGTTAACGTGCCCTGTCACCCACCACTGTGTTAACGTGCCCTGTCACCCACCACTGTGTTAACGTGCCCTGTCACCCACCAGTGTGTTAACGTGCCGTGTCACCCACCACTGTGTTAACGTGCCCTGCCAGCCCACTCTTTGGGTACTATTGTAACACTGTAACCATGGACATCTAAGACTGCCGGCAGAGTGCAGTTTTGTCAGTCAGTGCAAGTATTGGTGCATGTACGTACATACGTAAATACTCTATTATTGCTCCCCATTCCCACCTCCCCCTCCCGCCCCTCCCTCCTCCTCCCGCCCCTCCCTGCCCCTCTCTCCGACTGGGCTCCCCACAGACCAAGAAGACCTATGAGCACTATGCACATGAAGTGGCTGTACTGAAGAATGAGATTCCTCTAGCACCTGCGAAGGCAAAGGAGAAGGTAGGGAGCATGTGGAGTGGTTGAGCATGCTCTTTGTAACAATGTGTTGGTTAGTTGAGAAACAGGTGTCCATATTCCATGTGTGTGTTTGTATGTACATACGTATGCCATTGTAGCTGGAAGAACGGGCCAAAAAAACTAATATAAAGCTTCAAGATGCCCGTGAGTTGTTCCCTTTCCCACACACACACACACACACACACACACACACACACACACACACACACACACACACACACACACACACACACACACACACACACACACACACACACACACACACACACACACACACACACACACACACATGCACACACACACACACACACACAGACACATACACACACACGCGCACACACACACACACACACACACACACACACACACACACACACATGCACACACATGTACACGTACACACACACACACACACACACACACACACACACACACACACACACACACACACACACACACACACACATGCACACACACACACACATACGTACACACATACACACACACACGCACACACATGCACACACGCACATACACAAACACACACACACACACACACACACACACACACATGTACACACAGTTAACCATGCCCATCCCATCCTCTTCAGGAGAGGAGCACAAGGAGGCAGTGTCCCAGCACTGTAAGCTTGTCATGGAGACACAAGGCAAGATGAAAGAGGCATTCCAGGTGCAGGGGAGGGAGAGAGAGAAGGAAGCAAAGGAGGGGAGATGAGAGCGTAGGGGTGGATGGGTGGAGGAGGGGAAGACTATGAGACCATGGATGAGTAATAATGCAAAATGTACAGCTGTACATTCTGTACAATTATGTTCCATATTTGCTGAAACTTCTCCATACTGGATGAACAGCCTTTCACCCCCCCTCCTCCCCTCCACCTTCCTCCCTTTAGAAGTTCCAGGTGCTTCAGGAGGAACACTTGCAGCAGATGCTTCTCTTCACGGTGAAGTACACCTCTGCCTTCGACTACCACCACCGACAGCTGCAGGAGGTGGGGCACACAGAGGAGCAGCAAACATCGTAGTGTGCACTAGTGCTCCTTCACGTCACTACAGTACTGCATTACTAGTTTAGCGCACTATACCAACTCCACCTCCATAGTGTAACACTCGACTGGTTCTGGCGTAGTAGATTAATGCACCCCTCCCTCCCCTCCCCCTCCCCTCCCTCTCCCCCTTCCTACAGGCCCATACCAACATGTGTGCCAAGATGAATGCTCTTCCAGTGGAGTCGCTCATTTCGCAGTTCACTCTGAAGAAGGCAACGGGTACAGAGCGACCTGGTGAGACCTCGTCTTTAGAATGACAAGCAATACTGTATGGAGTACATACGTAGCACCTTTGTCACTCATTGTGCTCTATTGAAACTGTACTGTGCATGTGTGCTCTGCTGTCCTGTGTACAGGTCCTTACCTGTTTAAGGAGGTTGATGTCTCTGAACTGGCAGCCACTCTGGCACAGAATGAGCAGCAAGGAAAGGGTGCGGGCATGTCATGCACACCACAGATGTATTTAGGGGTGGGCGGTATTTCGGTATAGTTAGTTATTTTCGGTATTTACACTATACCGAATAGTTAAATATGGACAGACTAGGGATATCGAAAAACCGACTTTTTCGGTATTAATCGGTATGTGCTGCAGCTGTAACTAGTATTTTATTGAATTTAGCTGTGTAACTCTGCAACAGCACACATATACTAGTCCCAGCAAGAATTAAGCTCTGTCTAGTAGTTAGCTACGCGGCATTTGAAGCGTGTGCGAGTCATTCACTTTTATTTCTTCCAGAAGTGCCACGCATCATCTTTGGAATGGACATTTTTCGACGTGGCACAGCTCCCAAGTGCCCACTGAGATCCCGTCGGCTCGGTGGAGAAGTCGATCTCACATATCCGTGCGTCCGCTGTTAAGTCAGCCATGTTCCTCACGAGTACGCGAATACGGATTAGACAACACAAAGTATCCGGAGGTAATCAAACGTTTTCGCGCGATTTTTGAGCGATGGCGGAAAAAGGGATCGTCGGAAAGAACAACGCGGTCGCCTGTTTGGGACCGCTTTGGATTTAAGGCAGCAGAGGATGGAAAGGCTGTGGAGGATGGGAAGCCTATATGCCTCCATTGTAAGCGTAGTGTTGCAGCTCGTTGGGGTAACACAAATGTAACAAAACACATAATGCACAAATAAGACAGTGATGGATTGCAGATTAGTGCTATTAGTCGGTATTTAGTAATACCGAGGTATTGTAATGACTAGTTAGTCGGTATTGAAAAAAATGAATACCGCCCACCCTTAGATGTATTATGCCACCACATTGTGCATGCATGTCCACTTCTACACAGATGCATGCATGCACATAAACACACACACACACACACACACACACACACACACACACACACACACACACACACACACACACACACACACCGACACGGACACGGACACACAACGCAAACTCATACGTACATGTGCCAACACTGCACCTCCAAATACTTTCTGTACAGGCAAGGGCAAAACGGCTCTGAAGTTGTTTGAACGACGCCACACGGCCCGTCCCCCTAACCGTGACACAGCCCAGCCGGCAGCCGCTGGCAGTGTGAGCCCCAGTGTAAGACCTCCAGAGGTGGACGAGGAAGGCTACAGCATTCGACCACCTGATGCATCTGAGATCAAGTTTGATGATGCGGAGGAGAACCAGTGGTCCAGCGACAGTGACGACGAGGGTAGGTCTCTTGGTCACATGACCATCACATGACTAAGTATTTATTTGAAGAGAGGTTTCTGAGGTACGTACATATGTGTGTATGTACTTACATCGCCACATAAATTTGGTGTTGCCTTTTATCGTTGGGGACAAGAGGATATGGTCCAATGCAGCCAAGGTATCATCTTGTTTTAAGTTGGTGTCAGAGAGCTACGTATGTATGTATGTAACTCTAAATACGCATGTATGTAGTCATTTCTTCAGTTCTTGCACAAGTGTGTACGTACGTACGTACGTATGTATGTATGTAACGCGTGGCTCTCACATGATAAATGGTTTGGTTAGTTCGTACGTATGTACGTGCGTATTGTTCAATTAGAGTTGTTGCCCTTCTCTTACGTATGGGCCTCCTGTGCAGATCGCCCCAAGAACAAGTTCAAGAACCTGACCATTAAGGAGAAGGAGGCCGTGAAGACAGCTACTGCTCACGAGCTCATGTCCATCAAACTGGCAGCACCCTCGTCAGGGCAAGGGTCCCCAGTGGTGGGCAGGGGGGGTAGCTCCCACTCGCTCAACCGTGAGGCTTAGGGAAGGGAAGAGAGGGAGAGGAGAAAGGGACATTGAAGGAGGCTGCTTTCTGTGTGAGGTGTGTGTGTGCTTGTGAGAGTCTCATCTTCCTCTACTTCAGGAGTCGGGCTGCCTACTTCAAAGTCAGCCAACTCCTCCGTGAGCGATCCAAGGTTAGCAGGAGGACGTCGTCAACAGTGCTGACACTTGTGCATGTGGACATACGTGCCACCATACATGCATACGTACGCTCATTGCCAAATACGTATAGCTGCTGTAGGTCTGTACATATGTAAGTACATACGTAGAGGGACCTCTTTAATTAAACCAGTAACCTATGGGTGCACCTCCCATCAACTGCTGTAACAGGTAGCTCCATTGGGGGGTAAGGAGGTGGGGAGGGGGGATTAATGCAACATGTTGTGGGCTGACAGGCTTGACAGGTGGTTGCCGTGTGCGGTGAGCACCATGGACAGCTCCACTGTATGTGCATACGTGTAGTGTAGTATAACCAGTTATTACATCCTGTGTGAGAGAATCCTTTGCTTACTCACCTCTGTAACCTCTCTCCCTTCTTTCCGTTCTTGTTGTTGCTGCTGCTGCAGTGGGAACCGCCATGAAACATCCTCAGTGGACATCCTGGACATTGACTTTGTGATACACGCTGATGGCCCTTCTCCTGCCGCCAATACACCAACCAGTGTTGACTTGTTGGCAGGGCCAAATGCTCTCCTGTCCCCTCTCTCCCCCGTCACAATCACACCCTCCATCTCCACCACTTCTGAACCATCAGCTCAACCATCAGCTCAGCCGTCAGAGGTGCAAGGGTTTGCTACAAGTTTCTCGAGTCCAAGCGTCCAAAAACCAGCTGCAGACGGTGGGTGCACCTAACAAGGTAGACCTTGTGATCAGTGCAGGTACACATGACTGGCCTACATATGTACTGTATGTACAGTACTCTGTACAGAGTATGCATTTATGTGCGTACTCCTCAACCCATCTCCTACTGACCCTTCTACGTGTATTATCTTGCATCCTGATCTCCCCACCCACCCCACATTCACACCTCACACACATCTCCACATTCACACCTCCCACTTACACATCCCTACACTCACACCTCTTGACACATTTACCCCACAAGTTCACACCTCCCATAGCACACCCACCACCCTCCCCCTGCTGCCCCATCCCTGCAGCTACAGATGGCACCAAGTCTGCAAGGCCGACTCCAAAGCCAAGGAAGAACAGTGTGAAGGCTCAAATGAAGGAGCTAGATGCTGCACTCAGCGGAGTCCTCCAGAGTAGCTCTGAACTAGAGACAGACGGTTCACCTCTCACCAACACACTGACAGACACGCTTAGGGCCAGCCAACAGTCACAAGTTGGAGGGCAGTTTGGGACATCCTTCACTAGCATGTCGGCTGTTTCTCCGCAACAACCCCCACCCCCTGCAGCCAAGCCAATCATTGCCTTGCCCCGCCCACCACAACATGGAGGTGGTCGTCGACGTCAGAAAGGTACGTATGTAGGTAGTGGGGTTACGACCCTCGAGTTCACCCCCAGCGTGTTGTCTACGTATGCTATGTTTTTGATTGCTCTGTTGTTCTGCTATGTGGAACGTTAAAGTTATCTAATGGGGTCACTTATACCCTGTTTACACGTGCATCAAAATTGGGTTGAATCTGGGTTAACCCATTCACATGAACCATTTAACCTGGGTTCAACCCAGGTTAAATGGTTCAAACGAACCACTTAACTCGAGTTTAATCCAGGTTAGCAAGGTGGGTTCAACCCAAATTATGAGCATATAGTCGATTGCTTCCCTCGCACTCCAATTCTTAGCAATTTCATTTCAAAATTAACGGCTCCTGTACCTCACCCAGACGGTTCTTCACTGCAGATACGCAGTAGACAGCCGTTGCGACTTAGACTTGAAAAGAAACAGCCGTATCCTCGCATGCGCTGTTCTGTGACGATGATTACGCATTTCCCAAGCCATGTTCTTAGTCAGATGTAAGCGCCGATGTGCACCTTCTGCTCACGCCAAGACTCAGACTCCAAAAGCCATCTTTTCGCACTATAGCTTGCTACTCTTACACAATGATTTACTACATGTGAAACGGAAGCGCTCGACCCGGGTTCAACTCACTTTACGTATGTAGGTCCATGTGAAAACAGTATTATAGAGCAAGCAACATGCGTACGTAACACAATGCATAAATCTAATCAGGATGTTTTGGCCGCATTCGGACGTACGTACTGTATGTACGTAGGTCTTTGTCAGCTGAAAACTGACCATGTCCAAAACGTCCAATTTTGATTTATTGTGCCACTTGCTTGCACTGTAAGTGACTCCACTTGATATCATTCATGTACGTACGCAGCAATGAGCCTCTACCACAGTAACATTCACGTTGTAGCACATGAGGAGAGGCTTGAGTGTCGCATATTCATAAGACACTTGGTGTTGAGTAACCTTAGTGACGTGGTTGGTGGAGTTTCTCTGTATAATGAGCGTAGATGTACTGTTTGCATGCCACTTTTATACAGGTCAGCCTGAGAGTCCTCTGATCACTTTAAAGTCTCCTTCTCCTACTCAATCTTCCTTGTTTCCTGGCAACGGTGAAGTCCTGCCTCCTGGACCAATCAAACAAACAGCTGCGGGACCGCATGCAGTTGTCGCAGAATCACCACAAGTGGGTGGACATTGTGTGTTATACGTAAATGTGTGTCACATGATTCAGCATCCCTTCTCACTCACCACGCCATACAGATATTGCGAACCCCTTCTCGAAGCAGCATTGCCTCTAATTCCTCTGGTAACGCCCCCTCCGAGTACCACACCCCTCCCTCAGGTTCTCCCACACCTCCTATTACTGTAAAAGCTCCTGATCCCCAGCAGAGTGGCCCAGGCCCAGCCTCCTCATTCGTGATGCCAATTGCAGTTGCTTTCATTGAAACAGTCAATGTCATCTTTAAAGGAAATCAAGCAAACAGCCCACCACAGTGAGGCACTGTCTTTAGAGACAGTCACTGTAGTTGTACATTTCAAGACTGGTTTAACTGCAAATGTATCCTCTCTCTTCCTCCTTCCCTCCACTCCTTCTTCCCCTTCCATTACCTTCCCTTCTCTCCGTCCTTCCCTTCCCTCCTACTCCTCCACTCCTCCCTGTCTTTTCACTGGAGGTCACTCACCAAAGTGATGGGAGAGTTGGCCTTCTCCTTCCCGTCAGCCCATGTCAGCAAACTGGCCTCATACAACCAGCTCCAGTTTTGCTTAGAGGGATGCCTGGAGAGGTTGAGTAACATCTACCATAACACACTCTTTATGAACAGGTGGGTGCACTGCACATGACACCACAGCCTGCATCTCACTCTCACACCTCACCATGCACCTCACTACACCACACCCATCATCCCAGCACCCTACACCCTACCACTCACACCACGCAGTGCACCTTAGTCCACACACACACACACACACACACACACACACACACACACACACACACACACACACACACACACACACACACACACACGCACACATACACACACACATACGCACTATCCCTCTGCTACCCAATTTTCCAGGCTCTCTGAGGGAGCTGAGACAGTCTACACATTTGACATGGCCAAGCTGCACAGCCACCTGCTGGAGAAGGCTACCAGCACGCCTGCAGCCGCATACCACAACCTGCTTGTGCTCAAGTACGAGGTGAGCCGTTCAAGGGAAAATGGCTGACCTGACAATGGCGGAACATACTATATACTTGCTCTACACGAGGTTGTTTGTTCAAAGTGGGAAAAGTTAATGCAAATGCACACCAGTGAAGGCATCACAAGTAGTGATTGAATGGTCACAGTATGTATGTACGTACACACGCACGTACATGCGTATGTATGTATGTATGTACATAGTGTACCTATGCTGCTAGCTTGGCTTGTGTTAGCGTAGGGCTTGACACTCAGGGATAGATCCCTTCAGCCCTTCATATGATACCACCAGAGCTCTGAGCCAAATTTGGCAAGTGTCTCAATTATGCTGCTGTAAGAGTCAACTGTAGAAGTGAGCATTGATTTGCGTGATAAGTAATTACATACATTACGTACATACTGCAGTTTTTTCACTCTTTTCATCCCACCCCCTCACCTCACCTCTTAACCCCACCCCCTCACACCACCTCTTAACCCCACCCCCTTGACCACACCCACCCCCTGTCCAGGTGACAACTCCAGCAGAATCTCTGCCCATTCAACTGGACTATGTGTGGAAGGTGAATGACTCACAGAGCAAGGCTGTTGTCCTGTACAAGTTCAGTGAGGATGGTCCTCTGTCTCAGTCGACCGCCTCCCTCACCGATGTGGTCTTCAGTGTGTCCATGGGAGGGGCAGTGGAGAAGGTGGCCATGGAACCCACAGGAAGATGGTGAGAAGAAGGAAAGAGAGAGGAAGGGAAGGGGGAGGGAAGAGGAAGGGAGGGGAGAGGGAGGGAGGGAGGGGGTGGGGAGAGGAAGGGAAGGGGAGAGGAAGGGAGGGAGGGGGTGGGGAGAGGAAGGGAAGGGGAGAGGAAGGGAGGGGAGAAGGAGGAAGGGGAGGAGGAGGGAGGAAAGGGAGTTGGGGGTGTACGTACAATATTTATAATACCGTGTGATGATCCCCAGTACCAATGATAACACACAGTGCACACAGTGATAGAGTGCAGTGTCAGGTACACATGGAGATACGGGGAACAGAGCTAGTGTTGACGGCCTGTCTCCTCCCTCCCCCACAGGTCGGCAGAGCAGAGGAAGGCAGTGTGGACTGTGCCAGTCATTGCTAAGGGAGATACAGGTACGCAAGAGAGAGCGTGGCTCACCACTCCCTCGTGGGGGGGGGGGGGGGGAGGGGAGGGGAGTGCTGAAGCAATGCACTAAACAATGAATACAGTGCACTCATTGTTGACACCCTCCCCAGGCACCCTCACAGCCACTGTAGACCACAGCCCTGCTGACAGCCTCGCCCCACAAAGTGCACAGCTGCAGTTCATGCACGATGGCTCCACTCTGTCTGGCCTCCAGTTGTCCCTCAAGTCCACCGCATTCCGAGTGTCCCTCCTCAAGCAGAAGCTGTCCACCGGACGCTACGAGGCTGAGCCTCAAGTGGAGGACTTGCGAGCTACGTAATGGGAGTGACTGGAAGAAGTGGGAACTGTGAAATCATTCCTGTCCAAACCCAGTGTGTGGTTTTCTTGTAAACCACGTACATATCTATCTTTTTACATGTGCTAATGACACACTGTGTACAGCCTTTTTGACAGAGTGTACGTACTGTGTATGTATGTGTGTGTGATAATTATTTTATTAATTCAATGTAATAACCCCACCCCACACACATGGGTGCATCTGACATGTCAGCTGTACAGCTGCATAGCCTCCTGTTTTGATATATATGAGCATACTGGATTGTGGTGAGTGTGTGCCAGAGTGAGAAGGTATTTGCAGTGTGTGGATACAGTACCAGGTGTACATGTATGTAGTCTACAATCAAGCGTTCCTTGTCCACTGGCACTGGATTGTGGTGAGTGTGTGACAGAGTGAGAAGCAGTCTTGCTCTTACTCTGGGTGATGAGCAGCTGCGGCTCCAGTCTCCACACACGTACGACCGTACATGTTGTACTGCTGCACAAGGCACAACACGTGTGTAAGCATGGAAGTGCTGTCTTTGTGCAAGCTGTTAAGCGACTGTACAACTGACCAGTTTGTACCACCGGTACCAGTGTATATAGGGCTACACACACGTGTACAGATAGTGTTATAATATTATAAAAATAAATACAAGGACTACAAAGAAATCCCCCCGCGTTTCTCACGATCGCACTGAGCGTATTACCTAAGCCAGCGTATCTCGAGAACGGAAGGTGCTATTGAAGCGCAACAAAGTGCAACAGAGAGAGCATGAACTGTGCTTTGTACCAGTACCACAATCATGAGGTTGACCTTGACCCCATGAAGTGGGTCGTTTTCTGAAGCCCGCTCACATATATATTATTATGCAGCAAACCAAGGAGGACCGTGTGTACTCACCGTGATTTGCCTGCCTTCCTCCAGCGATTGCCCACGTAAGTACCTATAGCAGCACAGCAGTGCCATGGCTGGTGTGTGTGACTGCATCCCCCAGTGCTCTTGTATTTGTACAAGCTGAATTTGAACTCCACAGATGAAGATAAAATAGACCTAAGACTGTGCATGATGGGTCGCCCAAAAATGATGACAATACACCTACACCAGTTCAGAAATCCTGCATGTAGCTGATGAGGGTGCATGGATGACCCATCTAAGATTTAGTGTTTATTCTTTTTACTGTTTTTGCATATACTTCATACGTTGTTATCATGTACATACTAATGTTGCCTTGCATGTCTGGTGAGCCACGCCCAACATGTGCTTGTGTGTTTGCGCTTTACTGTTTTGCTTTTGTCTGTGATAATCTTGGCATGCACTTGTGAAGTGGCTTCAGAGTTAAAGGCCAAACAATAGCTAGCTCCTATATAACAGATGAATAAGATTCCATTACCCAGTAGCTCCACCCCACACAATCATAACAGCACTGAAGGAACGTCACTCATGAAGTAGTGACTGGGCTAGCCTCGTTTCCAGGCTGTCTGCCGTTAATTAGTGCGGGTGCAGACCAAGTTGGGTCAACACACAACGGAACATGCACGGAGAGAAGCAGCATGTTAATTGCCAGGAGGTTTTGTAATACAATATGAAATGCATTCCACCATGCTACCAATGTTAGTGAGACAAATTAATTGCAGCTAATACATTTTCTGCATTCCCTGTCATGCTGTCAAAACTCGAAGTGTAGTCATGCGTAGCTGACTACTCCCAGTCACTATATATGTAAGTGTCTCCCTTTATTCACCTGTCTACCATCTGAGAGAGCCCAAGGTTACCTCTGCTTTCCAGTTGAGCTGGGAGAGCTCTGTCAGTTGGAACATGGAAAGGACAAGAGGCCCGAGGACAGTTGCGCTGTGTCTCTTCGCAGTAGTGTTGGCAGCATGGATTAAGGCTGTACCAGCTAACCCAGGTAAGAAATGGAATTAGATAGCCAACATATATACCTATACATAAGGTGCTCGTACATGTCAGCCAAAAATGTCTAATGAAGTTTGTGTGAGACGTCCTGGCCGTGATAAATATGCAGTCAGTTTTTTATCTTTGCTGCTCGCATCAATGGGTGTGTCCAGGCTGTATTTGAACACAATCACTATCGCCAATGGAGCTTTAGTTTTTCCGCTCAGGCTCGCAAGCCCTTGCCATGTACTACATCTGTCGTGACCCGTGTAGCTATGTAAATGTAGCTATTAAATATTTGCAAAAGTTGCAAAATATAGTATAGATGCTACTGTATATCAGACTGCACGGTTATGCTGTCTATGTAGGGATGGTGGTCGTTGTTTTATACCGTATTACAATGGAAAACCAGCATTAGCGTTCTGCAGACGGGAAATAGAACCGCCTAGAAGAAAGTGCGCACTGCACACTAGACAACGCTAAGTGTTCTAGCTACCATGCGAATATATAGCTACGCGACAGTGCGCACGGGAAACGTCCACGATATTTTATCATTTCGTCTTTCTTCTTGCTAGCTAGCTAATTCTTCTTCTCCCGTCGCTGTATCTCACGAATTCTTAGAAGTATGGAAATAGTGTTGCCACAGTATTACGACTTTTAACCGGCTGTTTTCCTTCGTACATTGGAGCGCGCCAGGAAGTAGTTACGTTAATGGTGATTTCCAGCCTCGCCTGTCGTACAACGTTTTCGGCAAGGCGCCATTTGCAATGACGTCGATTCGTACAATTGGCCGCCTAGCAAACAACCCCCCGTGTACTTTCAGCTTGGACGTCTCTTACCCATTGAGCGCAGCAGATATCGCCCGGGCGGAGTGTTACGCGACGCAAATGGTGCAGAGGTAGAAACGAGGGGCACGCGATATTTGATCTTGCTTCAGGTCGAGGCCCGTTATTTGGGCTGAATGGGAAATCTTTTTAGCGCTAGGGACACTTGGCATGCCTTTGCGTCAGTGAATGAAGGTACTCACAAAGGTCTGCGCTGCGCTGCTCCGGTTACTTTCCAAGGCAATGTGTAGCTAAAGCCTTTAAGACGGCAGCCATTGAAGACGACGGCGGGACCAAGACAGTAACCGATGGTGCGCTTTCCGGGAAATTATTATTCACCATATTAACCCGTGCTCGACTAGCCACCCAAAGGCAGCGTGAAACTTTTCTCCTTCAGGAAAGTCGCTTTCAAAATTCGCTCGCCATATAAATACCTCGAATGCAATGCCTTGTAATAATCGGAGCCATATAAATGCAAGTACAATTATTCAACCGCAATATCTATATTATTTACTTGGCGTCTATCAATGACAGCGAACACCTAATTAAGAAATCCTTTTAATGATTTCAGTGATGATTTCATTGATTAGCATTTATATTGCCACTTTGCTTGCAATCTTCCTGTCCTTCCTGTCCAGTTCTCAAATACCATTCATTGTTTCCTGTCCCATGTAGTTGCTCCCAATGTGACTGCCATCTCAGCCAACCAAGAGGTGACCTCCGTAGCCCCTGTCTCTTTGAACTGCACTGTGGACAGCTACCCTTCCTCCAACATCACCTGGCTCCACAATGGGGTTGAGGTCCAGGCAGCACTGTCCAGAGTGACAATCAACACAGTCCAGGTGGACAACAGGACACAGGAGAGCACTCTGACCCTCCTCAACACCACTGCAGAGGACACTGGCACTTACACTTGTTCAGCAGAGAATGATGAAGGGATGACCATCATGACCACTGAACTACAAGTGCTGGGTGAGTACAGACAGTGCTAGCACCACACACAGTACTTCACATCTACAGACTTGGACTATTTGGTTCTCCATTTGTTCTCTACTTGCAGTTGCTCCTGTGGCAACCATTTCACCGAAACCCACAGTGACTGTGTCTGGTGGTATCTCTGAACTAGTGCAGTGCACGGCCACAGGTTTTCCTGCCCCAACCATCTCCTGGTTCAGGAATGGAGAGCCTTTTAGTGGTGACAGTACCACTCATTTGTTACCCGGCACCATGTCACCGCTCAGCGTCACTAACTACTTACTTGCCACTCGTGTGACGAGAGAGAGTGCCTTTACCATTATCACTTGCACTGCCTCTAATGGAGTCGATGCCAACTCTTCCGACAGCACACAACTCATCGTACAATGTAAGTAATTTTTGCGTATACATTGCGGCATGTGTGTGAATCCTTTTCTACAGTGTGATGTATATTCAAATACATGCACTTTGTCGTCAATGATGGCACTCAAATATTTCCTGTCCCATGTAGTTGCTCCTGCTGTGACTGCCATCTCAGCCAACCAAGAGGTGACTTCCCCAGACCCTGTCTTCTTCAACTGCACTGTGGACAGCTACCCTCCCTCCACCATCACCTGGCTCCACAATGGGGCTGAGGTCCAGGCAGCACCTTCCAGAGTAACCATCAGCACAGTCCAGGTGGACAACAGGACACAGGAGAGCACTCTGACCCTCCTCAACACCACTTTGGAGGACGATGGCACTTACACCTGTTCAGCTATGAATGATAATGGGATGACCATCATGACCACTGAACTACAAGTGCTGGGTGAGTACAGACAGTGCTAGCATGATGTGTATTACATATTTCACATCTACAGACGTGGACTATTATAATGTCTATTTTCTTATCAATCTAGTTGCAGTTGCTCCCATGGCAACCATTTCGCCAAAACCCAAAGTAACTGTGTCTGAGGGTAACTCTGCAGTAGTGATGTGCACGGCCACTGGTGTCCCCGCCCCAACCATCTCCTGGTCTTTGAATGGAATGCCTTTGATTGACAGTGCCACGTTTTTGATTACTGGTTCCACAGATGACTCCATGGCGTTGCTCAGTGTCACTAGCACCCTTAATGCAACTAGTGTGATGAGGGAAAGTGCATTTGCCACCATCACTTGTACTGCCTCCAATGGAGCTGTTTCTGACTCATCCGACAGCACACAACTCATTGTGACGTGTAAGTCATTGATTGTGGCTGTTGTAGAAGTGCGTCCACTTGTAGAGTTATTTCACATGCGCACCATGTGTCGTATAGAGGCTCATTGCTAGGCAGGGATATATCCCATACTTAAGTATATGTAGCAGAATCAATCAATCAATTGCCAATTGCTTCTGCTACATACATGTACGTATGCTCATCAAGACATTATCGCCAGTTCATGTACATAAATTTATTGCATGATTTCATTTGCTAACAGTTCTCAACACTTCTAGATTGATATCTCCTGTCCCATGCAGTTGCTCCCAGCGTGACTGCCATCTCAGCCAACCAGACAGTGACCTCCCCAGCCCCTGTCTCCCTCAACTGCACTTTAGACAGCTACCCTCCTTCCACCATCACCTGGCTCCACAATGGGGCTGAGGTCCAGGCAGCACCTCCCGGAGTGAACATCAGCACGGTCCAGGTGGACAACAGGACACAGGAGAGCACTCTGACCCTCCTCAACACCACTGCAGTGGACACTGGCACTTACACCTGTTCAGCAGAAAATACTGAAGGAATGACCATCATGACCACTGAGCTACAAGTGCTGGGTGAGTACAGACAGTGCTAGCACCATGCGTATTATTTATTATTTCACATCTACAGACGTGGACTACTAATGTTTATTTTCTTATCCATCTGGTTGCAGTTGCTCCCATGGCAACCATTTCACCGAAACCCACAGTGACTGTGTCTGAGGGCAGCTCTGCAGTAGTGATGTGCACGGCCACTGGTGTCCCCGCCCCATCCTTTTCCTGGCTCAGGGATGGAGTGCCTTTGAGTGATGACGGTGTCACTCTTGTCATTACCAGCTCCACAGATGACTCCATGTCACTGCTCAGTGTCACTAGCACCCTTAATGCCACTAGTGTGATGAGGGAGAGTACATTTGCCACCATCACTTGTACTGCCTCCAATGGAGTCAATGCCATTTCTTCCGACAGCACACAACTCATCGTGATGTGTATGTTTATTTGTGCAGTATTTGTGTTAACCCTCTTCTACAATATGATGTATAGCAATTCAAATACAATGTCGTTGTTCTTGACTTCGAGAAGAGTTCTCAAAACCTACCATTATTTCATGTCCCATGTAGTTGCTCCTGCTGTGACTTCCATCTCAGCCGACCAGACAGTGACCTCCCCAGCCCCTGTCTCCATTAACTGCACTGTGGACAGCTACCCTTCCTCCACCATCACCTGGCTCCACAATGGGGCTGAGGTCCAGGCAGAACCTCCCAGAGTGACAATCAACACAGTCCAGGTGGACAACAGGACACAGGAGAGCACTCTGACTCTCCTCAACAACACTGCAGAGGACACTGGCACCTACACCTGTTCAGAAGCGAATTCTGAAGGGATGGCCAACATGACTACAGAGCTACAAGTGCTGGGTGAGTACAGACAGTGCTAACACCACACATTACTTCACATCTACAAACTTGGACTATTTGTTCTCCATTTGCAGTTGCTCCTGTAGCAACCATTTCACCAAAACCCACAGTGACTGTGTCTAAGGGTAACTCTGCAGTAGTGATGTGCAAGGCCACTGGTGTCCCCGCCCCAACCATCTCCTGGTCTTTGAATGGAGTGCCTTTAAGTGATGACGGTACCACTCTTTTGATTAGCAGCTCCACAGATGACTCCATGCCACTGCTCATTGTCACTAGCACCCTTAATGCCACTAGCGTGATAAAGAAGAGTACATTTGCCACCATCACTTGTACTGCCTCCAATGGAGTCAGTGCCAACTCTTCCGACAGCACACAACTCATCGTGCTGTGTAAGTCCTTTGTGCTTGTTGCAGCATGTGTGTGAACCCTCTTCTACAGGTGATGTATAGCAATTCAATTGCATTATTATTATCTTCAATAAGAGCTCTCAAATACCATTCATTATTTCCTGTCCCATGTAGTTGCTCCCAATGTGACTGCCATCTCAGCTGACCAGACAGTGACCTCCCCAGCCCCTGTCTCCCTCAACTGCATTGTCGACAGTTACCCTTCTTCCACCATCACCTGGCTCCACAATGGGGCTGAGGTCCAGGCAGCACTTCCGAGAGTGACCATCAGTACAGTCCAGGGGGACAACAGGACACAGGAGAGCACTCTGACCCTCCTCAACACCACTGCAGAGGACACTGGCACTTACACTTGTTCAGCAGAGAATAGTGTAGGGTCAACCAGCACAACCACTGCACTACAAGTGTTGGGTAAGTTAGACCTGCTCCACCTCACCATGCATTGCTCCTAAGCATTTACATTTTCAACCTGTCTTCTCTTTGCTCAGTCGCTCCTGAGGCAGCCATTTTGGCTTCCCAGAAACCCACAGCAACCATTCCAGAGGGTACCTCGAGTACACTGACGTGCACGGCCACTGGTGTCCCTGCCCCAACCATCTGCTGGTCTTTGAATGGAGTGCCTTTGAGTGATGACGGTGTCAGTATTATCATTGCCAGCTCCACAGATGACTCCATGACACTCCTCAGTGTCACTAGCACCCTTAATGCCACTAGCGTGATGAGGGAGAGTGCATTTGCCACCATCACTTGTACTGCCTCCAATGGAGTCAGTGCCAACTCTTCCGACAGCACACAACTCATCGTGCTGTGTAAGTCATTTGTGCTTGTTGCAGCATGTGTGTGAACCCTCTTCTACAGTTTGATGTGTAGTCATTTTTGATAAGAGTTCTTGACTATCATTCATTGTTTCCTGTCCCATGTAGTTGCTCCAGCTGTGACTGCCATCTCAACCAACCAAGAGGTGACTTCTCCAGACCCTGTCTCCCTCAACTGCACTGTAGACAGCTACCCTCCCTCCAACATCACCTGGCTCCACAATGGGGCTGAGGTCCAGACAGCACCTTCCAGAGTGATCATCAGCACAGTTCTGGTGGACAACAGGACACAGGAGAGCACTCTGACGCTCCTCAACACCAGTGAAGAAGACACTGGCACTTACACCTGTTCAGCAGTGAATTCTGAAGGGATGACCAACATGACCACTGAACTACAAGTGCAGGGTGAGTAAAGACAGTGTTAATACCACACACAGTACCTCACATCCTACAGACTTGGACTATTTGGTTCTCCATTTGCAGTTGCTCTTCCAGCAATCATTTCACCGAAACCCACAGTGACTGTGTCTGAGGGTAGCTCTGCAGTAGTGATGTGCACGGCCACAGGTGTCCCCACCCCAACCATCTCCTGGTTCAGGAATGGAGTGCCTTTGAGTGATGACGGTACCACTCTTTTGATTAACAGCTCCACAGATAACTCCATGCCACTGCTCATTGTCACTAGCACCCTTAATGCAACTAGTGTGATGAGGGAGAGTACATTTGCCACCATCACTTGTACTGCCTCCAATGGAGTCAGTGCCAACTCTTCCGACAGCACACAACTCATCGTGCTGTGTAAGTCCTTTGTGCTTGTTGCAGCATGTGTGTGAACCCTCGTCTACAGGTGATGTATAGCCATTTAATGACCTACCATTCTCCATTCGTACCAACCACGTAGTACTACTGACTGTGGCTGTATTCAAGATCCAGTCGGGAATGTATCACACAGATATGTTCTGCACTAGTAGTATTCTATATAATTATCTATAGGAGATAGCACACCTAATGGAGCTTCTCCTGGAATTAAGGGGTGGGCTCCACTCCCCCCAGCTTATCTGGTCAAACTTTGACCCTGGGGTCACTACAGCGTGTAGTTCTGTGACCCCTAACCTTTGACCCGACCTTGGACCTCTTGAGGTCGCTGACAAACCTGGGGAATAAAGCCCAATATAGACCAAAGGGATATCCCCGGGTGAGTCCATCGTATATAATCACTGTACATACGAATTTTTGAAACCAATCATAATTTTCTGGAACTGACAACAAAAACAGGACCCAGAAAAGGGGAGCATGATTATAGACACTAAATGTAAATGTACGTAATTATGCATACACTAGTTGTAAATGATCAGTACTGTCATGACCTTCGTTCCAAATAATACAGGGGCTGGCTCACTGGACGTGACAGCCTGGCTATGTGTACAGCGCAAGTGTGTGCTTGTATGATTCTTAAGGCGAGGGCTCTTTAGATGCCAGTAGGCCTGCCACGCCTACAAGGTCTTCTGGGGAATGGCGAATATATCCCTGAAAGGCGTCACTTGACCAGCGTCCCAGAGACTTGATTGTGGAGTCAGGCAGGCCAACTGCACTGGCGGTGGTGGCAGCCCCAATTCTAAAGCTGTGCCCGTTGAACTGGGTTCCAATCAAGCCACTGCTAGTAAGGGCCTGCTGGACACTAGCTGTGAAAACCCTGCGTTTGAGGGGTCTGCCATCCTCTAAGCAAAACAGTGCTCCAGGAATCTGCCCCGTAGTGCTAGGTAGTCCAGTAGGGCTGCAACCGGACACAGGTCTGAGTTAGTGGTTCCAAGAACAACTAATGCCCCCTTGTGAAATTGATCTGTTTTCGAGATTTTGATTGAGAGTGTAAACCTCCAGTTATTACCTGATGTGTCTAAAGAGATGTCCATCAAAGACAGGTGGGCATTGAAGTCAAAGTCGCTTCCGTCTGGGACTAAGAACTCTCTACATCGGAGAAATCCAACAAATCCTGTGCAGCATGCAGCCCATGTTAAAATATTGTAGTATGATGCGCCCTCCTGAGCGAGCACCGATTTAATTCGGCGCATTATGGAGGCTGTAATGGGCAACCGAACTGTTTTTGGCCCCTGGAGTGATTGGTATCTCTTGATCCCTCGCAGCAAAACTGCCATGTATGGGGAGTGAAAAGATGGAGAACTGTTGCCTGGGTCTGCCAGAATTAGGAAGTAGCGTAGGGCAGCCATGTAGGACTGGATGGTAGAGATTGATAGACCTTCAGAGCCCAAGTAGGCTACAAATAGGGTCACTTTTTCCGTGGTCAATGGAGATGGGGGAATGTTGAACGCCCCAGTGAAAGCTATATAGCGGTTCCAACCTGCCTTGTATTGCATTATTATTGTCTTCAATAAGAGTTGTCAAAAATACTACCTTTCATTATTATTTCCTGTCCAATGTAGTTGCTCCCAATGTGACTGCCATCTCAGCCGACCAGACAGTGACCTCCCCAGCCCCTGTCTCCGTCAACTGCACTGTAGACAGCTACCCTTCCTCCAACATCACCTGGCTCCACAATGGGGCTGAGGTCCAGGTAGCATCTTCCAGAGTGACCATCAGCACAGTCCAGGTGGACAACAGGACACAAGAGAGCACTCTGACCTTCCTCAACACCACTGCAGAGGACACTGGCACTTACATCTGTTCAGCAGTAAATACTGAAGGGATTACTAACATGACCACTGAGCTACAAGTGTTGGGTGAGTGAGGTAAACCTGTGTGAGCTGGTCAGGTACAGTGGGTTTATAATTATATATATATATTTATATATTTGCAGTCACCCTCTTTACGTGTGCAACAGTAGTCATGCTCAACTCTATATGTACTGTACATACGTTGGTATCTGTTAGGTGGTGCATGTGATAACAGGTACAGGAAAACACCACTATATTGTGCATCAATGCCATTCATGCCAGGTGCAAACCTAATGATGAGCTCCTCTGCTTACGGCACTCCAATCAGCCCTATAAGATCTTTCTGTATACCTGCTATATCAATATACAGATTAATATACAGATTACAATTGTGACCACAGATGTCCACACCTTGCACAACTTGCATTCACTAGGGCCATGATGGTACATGTTGTGCAAGAGCTTCACAAACTGGGTATACAGTATATACTCTGGGTAGACATCTTTATTTCTGTTTGGCCTCAACTCACTCCTGCACTGTATAGAGTATACTGCTGTGAGCTACAGTATGTATGTATACAATTCACTATATATAATATTATATAAAGTATTGTTGTATTCACATCCATATCCTGCACAGAATATATGTCATCATATATATAATTATACTAGAGAGTAGCTGAGCTTAACACCATACCCAAATATATAATTCTCAAGTAAGCCTCTTTCATACACCGAGTGACCAGCTCACATACACAAGTAGTATGTTGATTTTGCAACTCCCACAATACGTATCTCCATCGCGTGTACTGCCTCCGATGGAGTCGGTGCCAACTCTTCTGACAGTACTCAACTCATCGTGTGGTGTAAGTCATATGTGTGTGAACCCTCTTGTACAGTTTGATGTATAGCGATTTCAAGTGCATGAATTTTGTCTTCCATTAGAGCTCTCAAGAAAACCTTTCACTATCATGTCCTGTCCCATGTAGTTGCTCCTGTGACATTTATCTCAGCCGACCAAGAGGTGACCTCCCCAGACCTTGTCTCCTTCAACTGCATTATAAGCAACTACCCTCCCTCCACCATCACCTGGCTCCACAATGGGGCTGAAGTCCAGACAGCACTTCCGAGAGTGACCATCAGCACAGTCCAGGTGGACAACAGGACACAAGAGAGCACTCTGACCCTCCTCAACACCTCTGCAGTGGACACTGGCACTTACACCTGTTCAGCAGTGAATACTGAAGGGATGACCATCAAGACCACAGAGCTACAAGTGCTGGGTGAGTACAGACAGTGCTAACACCACACAGGATCTCACAACCATACACAGACTTGGACTTCACATCTACAGACGTGGACTATTTGGTTCTCCATTTGCAGTTGCTCCTGTGACAACCATTTCACCAAAACCCAAACTGACTGTGTCTGAGGGCAGCTCTTCAGCAGTGATATGTACAGCCACTGGTGTCCCTGCCCCAACCATCTTTTGGTTCGGGAATGGAGTGCCTTTGAGTGATAACATTGCCACTCTTATGATTACCAGCTCCACAGACGACTCCATGGCACTGCTAAGTGTCACTAGCACCCTTAATGGTACTAATGCGATGAGGGAGAGTACATTTGCCACCATCACTTGTACTGCCTCCAATGGAGTCAGTGCCAACTCTTCCAACAGCACACAACTCATCGTGCTGTGTAAGTCATTTGTGCTTGTTGCAGCATGTGTGTGAACCCTCTTCTACAGTTTGATGTGTAGTCATTTTTGATAAGAGTTCTTGACTATCATTCATTGTTTCCTGTCCCATGTAGTTGCTCCAGCTGTGACTGCCATCTCAACCAACCAAGAGGTGACTTCTCCAGACCCGGCCTCCCTCAACTGCACTGTAGACAGCTACCCTCCCTCCAACATCACCTGGCTCCACAATGGGGCTGAGGTCCAGACAGCACCTCCCAGAGTGACCATCAGCACAGTTCTGGTGGACAACAGGACACAGGAGAGCACTTTGACGCTCCTCATCACCAGTGAAGAAGACACTGGCACTTACACCTGTTCAGCAGTGAATTCTGAAGGGATGACCAACATGACCACTGAACTACAAGTGCAGGGTGAGTAAAGACAGTGTTAATACCACACACAGTACCTCACATCCTACAGACTTGGACTATTTGGTTCTCCATTTGCAGTTGCTCTTCCAGCAATCATTTCACCGAAACCCACAGTGACTGTGTCTGAGGGTAGCTCTGCAGTAGTGATGTGCACGGCCACTGGTGTCCCCGCCCCAACCATCTCCTGGTTCAGGAATGGAGTGCCTTTGAGTGATGACGGTGCCACTCTTTTGATTAACAGCTCCACAGATAACTCCATGCCACTGCTCATTGTCACTAGCACCCTTAATGCCACTAGTGTGATGAGGGAGAGTACATTTGCCATCATCACTTGTACTGCCTCCAATGGAGTCAGTGCCAACTCTTCCGACAGCACACAACTCATCGTGCTGTGTAAGTCCTTTGTGCTTGTTGCAGCATGTGTGTGAACCCTCTTCTACAGGTGATGTATAGCAATTCAATTGCATTATTATTGTCTTCAATAAGAGTTGTCAAAAATACTACCTTTCATTATTATGTCCTGTCCCATGTAGTTGCTCCTAATGTGACTGCCATCTCAGCCGACCAGGAGGTGACCTCCCCAGCCCCTGTCTCCGTCAACTGCACTGTAGACAGCTACCCTTCCTCCAACATCTCCTGGCTCTACAATGGGGCTGAGGTCCAGGTAGCACCTTCCAGAGTGACCATCAGCACAGTCCAGGTGGACAACATGACACAGGAGAGCACTCTGACCCTCCTCAACACCACTGCAGAGGACACTGGCACTTACATCTGTTTAGCAGTAAATACTGAAGGGATTACTAACATGACCTCTGAGCTACAGGTCTTAGGTGAGTGATGTAGACTTGTGTGAGCTGGTCAGGTACAGTGGGTTTATAATTATATATATATATATATATTTGCAGTCACCCTCTTTACATGTGCAACAGTAGTCATGCTCAACTCTATATGTACTGTACATATGTTGATTTCTGTTAGGTGGTGCATGTGATAACAGGTACAGGAAAACACCACTATATTGTGCATCAATGCCATTCATGCCAGGTGCAAACCTAATGATGAGCTCCTCTGCTGGCAGCACTCCAATCAGCCCTATAAGATCTTTCTGTATACCTGCTATATCAATATACAGATTAATATACAGATTACAATTGTGACCACAGATGTCCACACCTTGCACAACTTGCATTCACTAGGGCCATGATGGTACATGTTGTGCAAGAGCTTCACAAACTGGGTATACAGTATATACTCTGGGTAGACATCTTTATTTCTGTTTGGCCTCAACTCACTCCTGCACTGTATAGAGTATACTGCTGTGAGCTACAGTATGTATGTATACAATTCACTATATATAATATTATATAAAGTATTGTTGTATTCACATCCACATCCTGCACAGAATATATGTCATCATATATATAATTATACTAGAGAGTAGCTGAGCTTAACACCATACCCAAATATATAATTCTCAAGTAAGCCTCTTTCATACACCGAGTGACCAGCTCACATACACAAGTAGTATGTTGATTTTGCAACTCCCACAATACGTATCTCCATCGCGTGTACTGCCTCCGATGGAGTCGGTGCCAACTCTTCTGACAGTACTCAACTCATCGTGTGGTGTAAGTCATATGTGTGTGAACCCTCTTCTACAGTTTGATGTATAGCGATTTCAAGTGCATGAATTTTGTCTTCCATTAGAGTTCTCAAGAAAACCTTTCACTATCATGTCCTGTCCCATGTAGTTGCTCCTGCTGTGACTTTGATCTCAGCCAACCAGACAGTGACCTCTCCAGACCTTGTCTCCTTCAACTGCATTGTAAGCAACTACCCTCCCTCCACCATCACCTGGCTCCACAATGGGGCTGAGGTCCAGACAGCACTTCCGAGAGTGACCATCAGCACAGTCCAGGTGGACAACAGGACACAAGAGAGCACTCTGACCCTCCTCAACACCTCTGCAGTGGACACTGGCACTTACACCTGTTCAGTAGTGAATAGTGAAGGAAGGACCAGCATGAATACCGAGCTACAAGTGTTGGGTGAGTACAGACAGTGCTAGCACCACACACGATCTCGCATCCATGCACAGACTTTGACTTCACATCTACAGATGTGGACTATTTGGTTCTCCATTTGCAGTTGCTCCTGTGACAACCATTTCACCGAAACCCAAACTGACTGTGTCTGAGGGCAGCTCTGCAGCAGTGATATGTACAGCCACTGGTGTCCCTGCCCCAACCATCTCCTGGTTCGGGAATGGAATGCCTTTGAGTGATGACATTGCCACTGTTATGATTACCAGCTCCTCAGATGGCTCCATGGCACTGCTCAGTGTCACTAGCACCCTTAATGGTACTAATGCGATGAGGGAGAGTACATTTGCCACCATCACTTGTACTGCCTCCAATGGAGTCAGTACCAACTCTTCCGACAGCACACAACTCATCGTGCTGTGTAAGTCATTTGTGCTTGTTGCAGCATGTGTGTGAACCCTCTTCTACAGTTTGATGTGTAGTGATTCTAATACAAGGTCATTTTTTGATAAGAGTTCTTGATTATCATTCATTGTTTCCTGTCCCATGTAGTTGCTCCAGCTGTGACTGCCATCTCAACCAACCAAGAGGTGACCTCTCCAGAGCCTATCTCCCTCAAGTGCACTGTAGACAGCTACCCTCCCTCCACCATCACCTGGCTCCACAATGGGGTTGCGGTCCAGGCAGCACCTTCCAGAGTGACCATCAGCACAGTCCAGGTGGACAACAGGACACAGGAGAGCACGCTGACCCTCCTCAACACCACTGCAGAGGACACTGGCACTTACACCTGTTCAGCAGTAAATACTGAAGGGATGAATAACAGGACCACTGAGCTACAAGTGCTGGGTGAGTGAGGTAAACCTGTGC
Source organism: Aplysina aerophoba (assembly GCA_949841015.1). Taxonomy (NCBI): domain Eukaryota; kingdom Metazoa; phylum Porifera; class Demospongiae; order Verongiida; family Aplysinidae; genus Aplysina; species Aplysina aerophoba. Next base: position 1,753,389 of record OX465044.1, read on the forward strand.
GAGGTTGGCAGGTACAGTGGGTCAGGTGTATATGTATTTCTGCACCCTACTTACAATGTGTGCATAATTTTATTGATTAATATGTGGAGATGTGAAGGCATGCATAAATTATATGCATCATGTGTATAGTGTACTTTTCTAGTGTTGTATATCTATATGGGAGAGCTACTGTAAATGGTAATTCTATGGCCCGCGTGATACATTTGTGTACGGTACATAGGCAATCAATTGCACATGTGAATAGCATGGCCATGTATGATATATGTGTATAGCAAAAATATCATTTGGATCTCTCGGAACAACTAGGGAGCTGAGGAGGACATTTGCTAATTGACTTTTGCAGCATGCACAATATTAATACGTGCAAGGGGAAACTCCACTAACATTAACTTGCTAGATTATGTTGTTGTTAAATAGTTCAGATGTATCAACCCATGCATGTTCGTCAGTGACAATGTTACATAAATGGCCAGTAATTTTGTGCACATGTGCACAGGGGGTAATGACAGAATGAGACATTGAGTAAAAAATATTATTATATCACCAATTATATATAGTACAGTAGGATAATATATGATCTAGTCGCGTTAATTTACAAAGGACAAAGGCGCCGAGGCTATGGACAGACCTACAGTACTATATATTGTACAGTGAGTGCGCGACAGACGCACCTGTTGCTTGAAAACGCTTCCTGAAACGATGCCATTTCCCTAAATGTCTATATCACATTATATCAGACCACCTAGCAACGCTTAAGTTCCTATGGTTGTGCAATCACTGTACTATATATTCTTCTTAGTAGGGATGGCGGTGTGCAGTAGCACTCTGATGGCCTAGGAAGTGGATCAATCCCTATACGTATAGACGTATACGATGGCCAACAAACACCTCCAAACCAGGCCAGAGAATGCAAATTGATGTGATTGTGAGCTGGGACTCCGCAAGAAATGGTCCACCTCTGTGCACGGCACAAATGACAATCGGAAATATAGGCTTTCAGCTTCTTTCTTCTTTCTTGTGCACGCATAGGTCTCATGTACATATGTGCCTAACAAACACACCTAACCGCAATGCATGTGCCTTTTGGTGGTCTCAGGCCATCACAAGCAACCTGCCTGAAGTCGATTCTTGGCATATGGTGAGGCCATGTTGTTGACACCACAGGCGAAGCTGTGCTTTTCCAGTCACCTACGTAGGCCTGACTCAGACGTGGTAATGGACTAACATGGCATGGAAGGTAGCGAGGACACTAATCATCAACTAATTCAGCCAATAGAACGCCTTGCACAGTTCAAACTGTTTGTCACTAATACCCACACTGGGTGCAGTGTACAATTTTCATCTTTCCTGTATGTACAGCCTCTAACTGCATGAATGGTAGGTATACAGGCAGCCAGTTGTCTAACATCACCCAACAGTATGCCACACTGGTGATCACCAATAAGGGTGAAACAACTGCTCTGTGGCTCTCCATTTTTTGTTTGCTGGGTGACTGGGGAGGCGATGGTTGCTGCAAATAGGACATCAGTCCCCCTGACCATGTACATGGGTCGATCTTACTGACCTGGTTAGGTAGCGTAATATACAGTGAGTATTACAGTACTACCATTTGTACTATATTTGTACTGATTTTGCTGAGCATCTAGGGTCTCGGTATTATGTGCTTGTTCTTAATAGGGGTGGTGCAGAGGTGGTGGGCATGGGAGAGGTCCCAACTGTGAAGATCAGTGGGATGAGCTCCCTCACAACCTTTATCCCATGTGCATTGCACTGTGGCTATGAATTACGTGGATTGTTCCAAAAGGCCACATTCTGCTGTATAATAATTTAAGTTATGTTCTTAGCCTTTGATAAGCATTCAGTCTCCATGAAATATAAATTATAATTCCCTCTTTCCACTGCTCAGGGAGAGTAGATATTGCGATTGTCGATGTCATCCCTGGTGTATATGATACTTACGTGACGTGGACAGTTCCACCATGCACTGAAGCAACGTATGAGGTTTTAGCTCAAGTTGGCTGCTCTAGCGAGGGAGGTACAGGAGATGTGACACAGCGAAGCAATAAGAACTACACCACAGTAACTTCCCTCCTTCCCTACACTTACTATGACTTCTCTGTCATAGCACACTGCAACGCAACCTACCAGCTTCAGTCTCATCCCGTGTGTGCTAGAACTAAGAGTGCCCCTCCAACCATCACCAATGTATCAGGAACTGTGTCTACATTGTCCTTCACATGGGACATGCCAACCTGCCCTTCCTTCCTCTATGAGATCAACATCACCACTGGATGTGAATCAACAACAGACAGCAATGTTAAAGTGTACAATGTGTTCAATTTCACTGTAACAGCACAACAGCCAATGCGTGGCACAGATGGACAGAATGCAAGCTCCTCTGGCACAGATTCATCATTTAACTCCACCTCCATATCTGGTCTTCAGCCTGGAACAGCCTACGGTATTAAAATTAGATCTTTTTGTGCAGCAGGATCTGAAATAACAGGATACTCTGGTGTCTTTTGTGCCATGACAGCAGAGCCTGACATTGAGTGTAATTCCTCTGTAGCATTTTTTGCACTTTCTCAGAATAGTGGCAGCCAGCCAGTGAGTGACCAACTCGTTGCTGCTATCTACAGTCCCATATCAAATGGCAACAGCTATTTTGGGATAGATCCAGAGGACCAACTTTTCCTTTTAAAAGTGAGCGTCCTTGGCTCCAGGGGTCTACTGCCTTTTGGAACTGATTATGGAGGTTTGGAGTATGAGTACTCATACAGTAGTTCCTCCTACTATGGGCTGCAATACAATCTCCCTAAACCACTGCCTTTCTTTGGTAAAGATCAATCTATTTTGTATGTCAATCCTCGCGGATTCATTTCCATCGGTGAACCGTACCTCAACCCATGGTCAGTAATTCCTTTCCCACTCACTGGCGAAGTCCCAATGGTGGCTGCCTTCTGGTGGTGGTACTACACTAAGGTCTATGTCCACAGCTACCAGCTGGGCTCTGGCGCATTTGATGATGCAGTGATTGAAGTGGTGGGAGATAGGCTGCAGGGATTTGATATGGTGAACAGCACCTTCCAGCCAGATACTCTGGTCTCCATCACTTGGAGTCATGATCAGGTAGTGTAGTATACATAAGACAGACCATTCCTTGCACGGTAAACTGTATAGCACATTTGGCATACTACGTACATGGCATGCAGTTGACATTGTAATTAATGCTTTGACGTCACCCAATGAACCTGTGTCTGCATGTATTTGCACTGCAGGACAACTATATACAGTACACCACTCAAATGTGGATTGTGTCAAATGGCATCCGAACATTTGCAGTCATTCTCTTCGATGATGAGAACTGGGACTTTCCCTACTGGTACAGCACATACACAACATTCCAGCAGCCAGTGATTGGGTATTCCGGTGGTGACCTCGTCAACTTTGCTACACTGAACACAAACTTCTGGGAGTTGAATGAGACTGTGGGAAACACGGGGGTGAGAGGTGCCTGGATCTTCCCCATGTTTGACACAAGTGCCAACTACGATGCAGAGGACGGATGCATGAAGTGGTACAATGAAGAGAAATCAACTGGAGCTGTAAACCTTGTCGAGGAATCAGCTCTTAATGCGTGCCCCTGCACCTATCAGCAAGCAATGCGCAACTGGCGATGGAGGTGGGGCTTCAACTTTGGCACTCGGGAACGCTGCACATTTCTTTGGTGGCCTCAACACATGAATGACTTTAGATGGGGAATAGACCCATTGGGAACCATTGAATGCTGCTATGATGAATCAGACACCTTAATTGTGGGCAGGCCAAACGGTGGCACCTCTAAGAAGTTCCACTTTAGCTATGAGGCTGCAGACCACATTACCAGTGACCTAGTGCCGTATCTGGACTGCTGTGTGAAGAGCTCCAGGACTGAACTTTGTGACAAATACTATGAACTGAGAGTTTCAGATGACTGTTCTCAGTATGATGAGTCAGCATGTGAGTGCTGCCTGTAGCATCCACATGATTCACTTTTATTGCAGTTGTTTACATAGCTTCAATCATTTCTCTCTCACCCACACAGCTCGTAATTTTGGTGATCCTCATTTTGACACGTTTGACGGCCTTCGTTACACCTTCAATGGCAAGGGGGAGTTCTGGCTTGTGCAGACCACCGATGACTCTGTCAATGTACAGGTCAGACTCACCCCAGTGGAGGATGGTGGGGCCACCATCATTACTGCTGTGGCAGTGCGGTTTGATGGCAGTGACTCTGCCGCCCAAGCGCGCATTTTAGGTGGCAACGTGACGGTAGAGATAGGGGATACTGTATACACAGCTGACGATGTGGAAAATGCAACAAACATTGATGCAAGTGGGAATATCGTTGAAGTGGGAGACAATGTCGCAGCCCTCCAGAGTGTGGTGTTCCAGTTACTAAAGGACAGTGGTTCATCTGGTATTGTGATCTCCTCCCTCAATGGCGTCTCCATCACAGTGCGTCTTCAGAGCAGTGTTGCTCTATCGGTGTCAGCCAGTTTGAATGGCAAGGCAGCAGCGAACACCACGAGGGGACTCCTCGGTGTAATCAATGGGGACACTAGTGATGACTTAACCCTTCCTGACGATACCGCCATTGACACTAATTCCACGGAGGAGGACATTTATAACAACTTTGGCTTGAAATGTTAGTCCATGCATGCTTCATACAGTAGCTCCTTGCAACTGCTGACTTTACTTTACACTTTATACTGGTCTTGGTTGGTATTGCAATGTACAGGGCGAACAGAGGCAGCTGACAGCCTCTTCACATATGGTGACGGTGAAGACCATGCAAGCATTAATGATGACAGCAGCTACACCCCTGTGTTTGGGGTTGACCCAAACAGTGTGCCTGAAAATGTGAAGGCCACCTGTGGGGACAACAAGGAATGCCTGTTTGACTATGCCCAGACAAACGACATGGATTTTGCAATGTCCACAATGGGTGAGGTTGAAGACCAGGAGGAGTTGAGAAAGATCCTCAGTGAGTATCACCACACTATACGTGCAGCCACTATCACTGCCTTCAGTGTACTACCACGGTAAGCACTGTGTTTCTGCAATGCATCTCACAGGTGCTGTGCCCCCAAAGATTGTTGGCCCTAACACTATTCGCGTGACAGCTGGTGAAAAAGTGACTGAAAAGTTTGAAAGCAATGGAACACTCTCATTACAAGTAAGCTCCATGTGTATTATACTGAATCTATTGCTATGAAGTCACTTATATATCTTTGCCCACATTACAGCCAGATGATTTAATTGCATGCCACATCTTGATATATGTGTATGGTGGGAAGTGTTTTACATAAATGTATATATCATGCATGCAGGCCCCCTACCCTCCCAATCTTACCTTGTTTGATGGGTTGTTGGAGTGGAATGTGCCACCCAGGAGGGTCCCGAGTGAACCAATCCGTATCCTGGCCTATGACGCTGCTGCCAACACAACCAGCACACTGTCACTCTCTGTCATTGTCTGCGGGTGTGCTGAGGGTGGGTCATGTATACAAGTGACCACACCCAATTTTGACGCCAACAACTACTACCAGGAGCAGTGCATGTGCAGTGCAGCCTACGAGGGAGACTTCTGTGAGGAAGACGTTGACGGCTGCAGGCAAAACCCCTGCCAGGACCCTTCCCTCTGTGAAGATGTTCCCGCACCTGCTGTGGGGTTTGTTTGCACTGGCTGCCTGGAGGGATATGCACTAAATGGGAGCATGTGTGAAGGTATTTGTGTACGGGTGTGCATGCATGCATGTATCGAAGATGTACCTGCCCTCACTTCCTTCCTTTAATTCCTGACTATTTACTTGTGTACTCAGTAACGCTGGGTCCAATGATAGTCATTTACTGGATTATAATACTGGATTATACGTAGTATTTTAATTTTATGATAAGCATAATTGATTATTTATGAGAGGAGGGCCTCATCTGATTGTTAGGGAGATTGATTAACCCTGGGAAAAGGCCTCTTAGTCCCAAACTGGACTCCCATTGAACTGGATTGTGTGCAGGCAGATCTAGTGAACCTGACATAAATCAATGGTGGGTCACATGACTATCCAATCTCTTTTGTGAAGTTCAGTGGTAAAGTCAGTCCAATTTCTGGTCAGCCAGATGATACGTCGGTGTGCACTGGCCACAGGTTTCTAATAATTTTTTGAAACCTTTGGATAGTGTGCAACAAACTATTATAACAAATTTCTTTCTAGCATTTCCATTGTCTAACCATGACTTTCTACCCCCCAAGAAAGACTAGCAATGTGACTGTGTGCATCTCTATCAACCTATGTACACATTCGCTGCCTCTGTTTGACAACTTGGACACTTGCTCATTCATCGGCACTATATTGGTATATAACACATCTGCTGAATAGCGTAACTTCAGCCAGTCAGTATAATTAGGTATTACAGATCCCGGAATGACATTCCAGTGTATGGATACAACTCATCAGACCAAAACACTTTGCACAGCAGCACCCATTCTTGTAGAAGTGGTGATGAACATGAAGCTTTATGCCATAGTACATAGCAATAGCATCTCATCTCTTATTTCTTATTGACCTTCGGTTGAGCAAAGTCCATGTATGTACAGTAGCAGTAATCATAATGGGGTTCACAACTAGTAATATCATATCATAGTGTGCTGTTGTTTTGTGGTATACGCGAAAAGGTACATAACTTGTATGTAATTCTTGATTTATTCTCGGAATGCAGGCTCAATTTGCTTTCATCATGATGTCCACTATGCCTCCATTGATTGCCTTCTGCAGACATTGATGAGTGTGCTTCCTCAGCCTACTGTCCTGACAACTCCTCCTGCGCCAATGAACCTGGATCGTTCGAGTGTTTCTGTGACAGAGGCTACGTCATGCAGAATGGACTGTGTGCTGGTAAGATAAACACCCCTACCCCACCCCACTGGCAATCACACTTACTTCTATGTAACTCTGGTTTTCAGATGTTGATGAATGTGTGGACAACCGCTTTATCTGTGGGGACCTGAAGTGTGTCAACACTGACGGAGGCTACCAGTGTGACTGCTACCCAGGGTACATAAAGGATGAGATGGGAATATGCACAGGTGAGACACATACTAACCAGCCTTGAGCAAGTAGTGAAGCAACTTTATCCACAAGTGGAACTTGAATATTTGATACAAATGTTAAACAGATGTGAACATGTGCATGCGTGTGACATTAGATGAAGGAACATGTCTTTCAATAGACCTCTTCGGGTAGGATCTGCTAGTGTGCAACTTTGGCAGGTATATGCAGGTACTTTGTCAAGACTAGCATTTGAAGATGCAGACAGATGCTGCAAGCTGCATGTTGGGTGGCTATTGTGTCTGCCTGATTAGTTGTATATAACATCAGTGTGGGTTACCTCACCCGTGGCCATGAATGAATAGATCTAGTGGGCTGTGTGGTGTATGTATGTGCTACCTGTGTGCTAGTATTCACAGTGGTGAAAGTCGCGAAAATTATAAACCTCACACAACAGTCTGAAGAAGTTGTTTGTGTGGTCATACCATGTACTTGATAACTGTATATAATGTCCCCAGTTCTTTTAACTTTAATGCTTGCACACTTCCCCCTTAGCTGTGGAGACATGCTCCATGCAGTGCCCTGGTGGGGAGTGTGTGGTTGGAGAGAACGGAGAAAGCACTTGCGTCTGTCGTGTTGGACAGTTCTTTGATGAATCGGCTGCATCATGCACAAGTAAGTTGCATGTACAGTGCATGTGTCATGTCTGTGTACGTAAATCTATAGGGTCTGTATGTACAGCACTTGTCAGCACTTGTCTGTCACTGCTGCACATGCATGAGATCTAGGTTTCCATCTGGGTGGAAGTTGTTTTGCATAAAATTGAGCAAATTAAGTCTGGAGTTTGAGGGCAGAACAATGAAGGTTATAGCTGAATAAAAGTGAAGGTCTGTGGGTGGCACAGCTTTAAATGATCAGTTCATTCAGATTCTTCTAGCCTATTCACACTTTGTTGCAGCCACTGCACTATCAGTATATGAACAACACGCACAAGCAATGATGTGGTGTTCTCATTGTTAGAATGAAACCACTTTTGTAGACTGTATAATAGAATTATATTAGCTGTATATGAGGGTCTACACATACTGTAAGTGTATACAGAAGTGTGTTTATTACTGTATTCATACTATGAGCATCAGAGTGTCTCCAATGGCTTAGAGCTGTGGTTAGAATAGCGGAGACATGTGGGTCTTTCTGGTGCTCGTGGAGGCATTACATACCTCTTCTGAATCAATATTGCAGCATGTGCTATTGGCCGATATGGTTTTGCCTGTGAGGGTTCCTGCGACTGTGTCAATGCTGTTGCATGTGACCTGGAGGTTGGGTGTGTCTGCGAGGAAGGCTGGACTGGACCCAACTGCAACCAAGGTAACAGACAAACACTGATTAGTGCAATACATTTGGTAGGTGGAGCTGTAAACATTGAATCCATTTTCATGATGTTCCTTGCACACTTGTCCACTTGCAGTGGTCAACAACTTTGCCCCTGTGTTTGATCCGACTCTTCCAACCATGGTGGCCATCTCTCATCGTGAGCAACTGGGAAATGTCGTCCTCACCCTCAAGGCTACTGACAGAGACGTTCACCCCCTTGCACAAACATTCAGGTTCTACTCTGTCCCTCTCATGGCCCAGTATGCAGACATGTACAGAGATGGGTCAGAGTTCTTCAGCCTCACCCCTGACACTGGAGAGCTGGCCTTGCGCACTTTGCCTAGTGACAGTGGCCGCTACCTGCTGACAGTTGTAGCGATAGACAGAGGAGATGAACCGCGCTCCTCCATGTCGTTCAGGCTGGCCGTGGTGTTTGAACGTCCGGAAAGTGATGATGTAGTAGAGCTGAATGTCGTGGAAGATTCCACCTCAGGGACACTTGTAGGCTCGGTTTACTGTAGTGATCTTGATGAAGGACAGACGGCCACAATTACTACTATGGACAACATTGAGCCACTGTCCTTAGCTCCTGATGGTCAAGTGACCGTCGTTGGGACTGTGGACAGTGAAACTGCTCCACTATACACATTTGACATTGATTGCATGGGAGTCGACGGAACAACAGCATCTGCAACTGTGCTTGTGTACGTGGAAGATATCAATGATCATTCCCCAACAATAGTGTACAGTGGAGGAACAATTGAAGTGACGGAGAATAACCTGGTTAATGCTGTCATCGGACAAGTTGAGTTTTCAGACGCCGATTCTGGCGACAATGGTCATGTTGACATATTTGTCATGCCAGCAGATGTCCCTGTGCGTGTCACACCCAGTGGACAAATGCAGCTCACAGAAGTGCTCAGTTATGAAGACAAGAGCAGTTATACATTTGTGCTGGTAGCACAGGACCGAGGGATCCCAGCTCGTTCAGCAAGCACTCAGGAGATCACCCTCAATGTACTCAATACCAACAAGCCTCCACGCTTTGGAGCCCCTGGCTATGCAGTGCATCTGCCTACAGGCAATGCTAGTACCACGGGAGTCCCACTGCTGCAGCTCTCAATAGTTGATGATGACAGCGGAGACGATGGCACCCTTGCTGACCTTTCAGTGAACATTCCGTGGCTCACTGCTGACCTGAGCACTCAACAGATCACACTCAGTCGCATTCCTCTGGTTGGATCAAGTGATGTCACTCCCTTCCTTGCAGCCGGAGTTGCTAATAGGAATGGTCCAGTCACCTACCTCAGAGGAACCCTGACTGCTACTGATGGAAGTGGCCTCAAGGCCTCTGTTCCCCTCTTCATTGTACTGTTTCCCGGTGAGGCCCTTATTGCATTGGAAGTCTCAACCAGCATCAGTCCTGCAGACTTTGGTGACACTGCAAGTACCGTTGCTAGAGTCTTCAGTGCGTCATTGAAACAGCGCACCATTGGATCAGAGAACGAGGACTATCGTTTTGCCACTTTGTACATCAGACACTCACCAGGTAACGGAAACAGGTCAGTCCTTGGCTTCACATGTGTGTGAATGACTCCAATGATCCTCTTGCCTCTATAGCAAATGATAGTGTGGCAATAGATCGATTGGAGAAAGTGTATTTTTGTTCTGTGAAAGTGTTCACTCACACACAGTTGCAATAATGCTTGTCTATGCTATCTCCCTTTCCTCTCTAGTTTGCTGTTGGAGGGGTACTACTACAGTGGAGGGTCCCGTCCAGGTCCTCTAGATGAAGCATTTTTGCAGCAGGGCCACCGTTTTGTCACAGACAATGTGACAAAGAATGTGTTGAATGAGCCGTCCACGCGAGCAGCACTGTCTTCAGAGCTTGGCTATGCCTTGGAATATTCAGTGGACGGAGCCACACCCACTGATGAACCAGCTGCAGGTACAAGTAAGCTAAACCTTATTGCTATGTACCATAATGGCATGCATTGTGTACAGATGGAGCACACTGATGCTTGTATCAGTTGCTGCAGGACATCACAGCTCGGGGACATGGTGACAGAGGCGATCAAAGGCAACTTTTTTCTCCTGTCACCTTTTCCCTGAGCTATGATGTCCCAAAGCAACTGTTACAATTACCAGCTCACAAGCTTGCACTGTACTGATACATGTGGTATCTTGACGTTTCATGCTACCACCTTAGCACCCTCAAGCACAATGGATGTGACTGTGCTGGTGAGTCCACTTCCTCCATCTGTGACTGACCGCACCTCTCATGGCGCTTGTGTGCTACCAGCACTGCATCGCATCCACTCTAAGCTCGCATTTGTTGTTTATCTCCAGATCCTTGCCACTGTCCTTGCTGTCGTGGGTGTCTTCTGCATCATTGGTTACCGTGAGTGCACACGTGCCAGGCAAAAGTAGGTCTTGGCTGCACACTATATAAGCAATGCAATTTTATGCCCACATTATATATCCTAAGTACAGACATTTTATATATCCTTAACTACACTTCTTCTCCATACTGTATATAGTGTTGGTCATCATCTTCTGTTGCTGTGTCCACAAACGACAAGCTGGGAAGGGCAGTGTGCGCCAAGAGGAAATTAGCTCTCCAGGACTGCAAGAAGCTGAGACCTCCTTGAACAACCAGCATCCGCTAGGTTACGTTTCAATGGCCTTTACTGACGGTGGCGAAGGGGAGGGCTACATGCTGCAGAACCTGGCTACTGGGAATGAGGAGAAGGAGGACTCTTCTGATCTTCATGGACCAAGGCCACATAGCAACTAGGGGAAGAGGGAGGGGTAATTTCACATATAGCATGTTTTGTAGACCAGATACTACTGTACATAGAGCTCTAGATGCATATCCATGTTGTAGCCAGAGGTAGAGGTGATGTTCGCTGTCACTGATATGAGATTTATGTACTGATGTATTTCTTAGCTAGTAGTATGTACAGTACATTGCTTAATACGATCTGATAGTGACTCATGGCTATGGCAGATTCACGTTTTGTGACTGACGAAGACCCTCACAATCGAAACGTCTTACAAGTTAATAACTTTGGCTACGTGATTGCTCACATGCACCATGCATGCATGTAAAAACTTTATCATTTGTCTTGGAAACGAATGTGGCCAATCTTCCTGGCAAAGTTGTAGGGGAGATAACTGGCCATCAAGAACCTTTTAAGGTGGTGAGATTGAATGGTCAGACGTACATGCATGCATGACTTGGTCGGGCTGCTATAAACAGCTAGTGCAAGGCCAGCCTGGAGATTACCTGAGTAATTGTCGGACTATCTGTTGTGCACAGTCATATTATTTATTTGTTTAAGTACACAATAATTATATACGTAGTAATTCGTTCATCCACAGACATGCAGTGTCATGTAAATGAATGAGTGTGCACATCATGTTGAGTCAGCATAGGATCTTAAGTGAATGTCCTGTCAACACATATGGCTGTATAATTATATAGATATGTACATTAATATGATTATAATTATTGTGATATGATGATATTATGAATTAATATCATATGATTATGTATGTCTGTACATGCTAATAACCCAAAGAAGTCAATGGTAACTACAAAGCAATTCACACAATCCCAGCCATACTACGTATACCTCACACCACTAACTAGCTAAGTACTTATAACAGAGTGAATATAATATTATATTTAACACTGCAGTACATTAATATAATGTGTAACAGTGTTCTCTGCTATAATGATACGTACATATATATACTACATGTACGTACATGTGCTAGGAGAGTTCAACACCTCACATGTATGTGCTTATACTTATACTTATACTTATACTTATACTTTGTTATACTTTGTTATTGCGCCGCAGATATTTAATGGTAACAATATAATATAGTTACTTCCTGTTTGCTCATTCTATTATAATATCGACTGCCTCCCTCACTGATGTGGTCTTCAGTGTGTCCATGGATGGGAGGGCAGTGGAGAAGGTGGCCATGGAACCCACAGGAAGATGGTGAGAAGAAGGGAGGAAGGGGGAAGGAGGAAGAAGGGAAGTGGTACAGGGGTTTGTACATGTGTGATTGGGTGATGAAGTAAATGCAGCCGCACAGTGATGAAGTGCAGTGTATTGTCATATACTGTATAATATTATATGAATATAGCCACACCCATTGTTGACCCACTCTCACACCGGTACCCTCCCCAGGCACCCTCACAGCCACTGTAGACTACAGCCCTGCTGACAGCCTCGCCTCACAAAGTGCACAGCTGCAGTTCATGCACGACCGCTCCACTCTGTCTGGCCTCCAGTTGTCCCTCAAGTCCACCGCATTCCGAGTGTCCCTCCTCAAGCAGAAGCTGTCCACCGGACGCTACGAGGCTGAGCCTCAAGTGGAGGACTTGCGAACTATGTAATGGGAGTGACTGGAAGAAGTGGGAACTCTGAAATCATTCCTGTCCAAACCCAGTGTGTGGTCTTCTTGTAAACCACTTATCTATCTTTTTACATGTGCTGGAAGATGGGAAGGTGTGGGGAAGTTGTGCCTACGTCAACCCTGAAATCATTTGTGTGTGGCCTTCTTGTAAACCATGTGTATATGTATCTATCTTTTATCATGTGCTAAAGACACATTGTGTACAGCCTTTTCGACAGAATGTATGTACATACTGTGTACGTATGAATGTGTGTGATAAATATTTTTACGTACATCGGCTGCATGTGACAGTACGTCAGCTTTAGGACCTTCTGTGCTCCTCCTGATGTCGTAGTCAAATAATCTGACAGCAAACACAGCACCCTCATCCCACTCCTTGTGCATGAAACCACCTGTGTGGTACGTACAACCCCAGGGCCACACAAATTGTGTGTGTTATACAGCTAGTGGTACACAAGTACTGCATATTTACAGTATGCACACAGTGGAATATAGTTGCAATTAATGTGTGTGCATACAGCTGCCAGCTGCAGGTGCATGTTACTTGATGACTACACATATGTACGTAGTACATATGTGCATGCCCACATAGGCAGCCATGCATGTAGTCTACAACCAAGCCATTCCTAGTCCGCTACTGTACATATATGCTACAGAGCAAAGACCCATGGCGCCACCGATAATGTAGTGTTGTCATACTGAGTCACCAAGCTCCCTCCCTCCCCCCTCCCCTCCTTGTCGTAGTCAAATAATCTGACAGCAAACACAGCACCCTCGTCCCACTCCTGTTTAGACAGCACTACAAGAACCAGGCTGAAGTGACCTGCCATGATTGCCGAGCTGAAAGCGAGGCAAGTAATCTCGACGCGCGGTCGTCTCGCGTTTGTATACATATCCGTCACAGTCTATTCGGGACACTTCGGTTACGCAAGCGTCACGAGGGCCCTCGATTGCGCAATTGCTCTTTAGACAATGGACCTGGAAGGACAATGCACCGGTACCGCCGCCAGTGCGCCGCCGACATCAACTCACGATGTTATTCCTTCGCCACATGCCCCTACAGCTAGCCTGTTCCAGTGGGTACGCCAGTTTCTTCCATGGCGTCGACGGGCGGCCCACTCCGCCATTTTGATGACGTAATCCGCGGCCACCTCAGCGAGGCGTAGTGCATTCTTATGTATGCCCTAGTTATCATAATAACGTCTGCTAATATGTAGTTCTGTAAATTACAGCTAGGCAGCCTATCGCTGCTGCTGGCCATGAGTGACTCCCATGGAGCAGACAGCTACTCCTGAGTGACACACATTGGAAAGGACTGCATCATGCAGCTTATATTATCACCTATAATGGTATTGCTGTCCGCGTACATTTACCCCTTTTGTACTATTATAATATTGCACACTGCATATTAATTTTGTGCAGTGTTGTGTTAAATTACATTTATAGTGTAGAAAGCGCATATAACAATTTTCTTGCTAAATACAATGTGTATTTGGTATATTTGACTATATAAGTTATGTAAAATCTGCAAGACCTAATATATATAATATAATATTATAATAATATATAATTAATACATATATTTACTCCATGACATTGCTCTGCAGCTACGTGTACGGTATAGATATAACTAGATATCATGAATCCAATAAGATCATAAATGAAATCACTGCAGAGGGAGTCCAATGGCCGGGACTCCCTTATGGTCCAAAAATCAATAGAGATGGTGTCTAATCAAGACATAATCTAGGCCGCCACTGTCTGTGGACCTTTGAGACGGCATTTATTACATAGGTATTTGTATATAGCGATGTGAATATATATTGCAGTACAGTGTTTCCTCTCTGCTATATATAATAATGTGTACTGCATGTACTGGGATAGTTCATGCCTCATATGTATGTGCCTACTTGCAATTGGTATACGTAATTTGAATGGTGCCAATATTGTAATTACTTCCTGTTTGGACATTCTATCACCGCAATAACACATCAAATGATTGTGGTTTTAAGCTGGATATAAAAAGGTTGGTCATCAACTGCTGAATTCATAATCCAGTACAGCAGGCTGGCCTGCCTGTAGAAACCTCAGTGGTAGGCAGTACGTCCCAGGAGAGTCTTCTGACAGAAGTGCTATATACACAATACATACGCATGTAGGCTGCATGTAACAGTATGTCAGCTTTAGGGCCTTCTGTGCTCCTCCTGATGATAAGGTGTCAGGGCATGACAAATTAAGGTACGTACGTCAGATGGCGTCCAGAGCAGCTGTGGCTCCAGTCCCCACACACATACATACGTACATGTTGTTCTGCTGCTCAAGGCACAACACATGTGCAAGCATGGAAGTGCTGTCCTGGTGTAAGTTGTTAAGTGACTGCACGTTGTCCAATTTGCACCAGCAGTGTAGGGCTACACATACAGATATATATATACAAGTATACTGCAAATTGACACACTACTGTGGTATTTGCAGTGTACATGTGGTCTACTTACTAGTTCTTTGTCCACTGCTATGCAGCACAACAGCCTCCTGACACTCAGGGATTAGATATCTTCAGCCCTACGTATGATACCACCTGAGCTTCGAGCCAAATTTGGCAAGTGCCTCAATATTACGCTGCTGTAAGAGTCTACTGTAGAAGTGAGCATTGATTTGTGTGAAAAGTAATTTCATACATACTGCAGTTTTTTCACTCCTTTCACCCCACCCCCTCACCCCACCTCTTAACTCCACCCCTTCGCCCCACCTCTTAATCCCACCCCCTTGACCTCGCCCACTCCCTGTCCAGGTGACAACTCCAGCAGAATCTCTGCCCATTCAACTGGACTATGTGTGGAAGGTGAATGACTCACAGAGCAAGGCTGTTGTCCTGTACAAGTTCAGTGAGGATGGTCCTCTGTCTCAGTCGACCGCCTCCCTCACCGATGTGGTCTTCAGTGTGTCCATGGGAGGGGCAGTGGAGAAGGTGGCCATGGAACCCACAGGGAGATGGTGAGAAGAGGAGAGGAGAGAGGAAGGGGTGGAGGGGAGAGAAAGGGAGGGGAGAGGGAGGGAGGGAAAGAGGAGGGAGGAGGAGGAGTTGGGGGTGTACGTACACCATTTATAATACCATGTGATGATCCCCAGTACCAATGATAACACTCAGTGCACACAGTGATAGAGTGCAGTGTCATGCATATGTACACATGGAGATATACAGGGAACAGAGCTAATGTTAACGGCCTGTCTCCTCCCTTCCCCACAGGTCGGCAGAGCAGAGGAAGGCAGTGTGGACTGTGCCAGTCATTGCTAAGGGAGATACAGGTACGCAAGAGAGGGCGTGGCTGACCACTCCCTTGTGTGTGTGGGGGGGGAGTCCTGCAGCAATGCACTAAGCAATGAATACAGTGCACTCATTGTTGACACCCTCCCCAGGCACCCTCACAGCCACTGTAGACCACAGCCCTGCTGACAGCCTCGCCCCACAAAGTGCACAGCTGCAGTTCATGCACGACGGCTCCACTCTGTCTGGCCTCCAGTTGTCCCTCAAGTCCACCGCATTCCGAGTGTCCCTCCTCAAGTGGAGGACTTGCGAGCTACGTAATGGGAGTGCCTGGAAGAAGTGGGAACACTGAAATCATTCCTGTCCAAACCCAGTGTGTGGTCTTCTTGTAAACCGTGTACATATCTATCTTTTTACATGTGCTAATGACACACTCTGTACAGCCTTTTTGACAGAGTGTATGTACAGTGTACATGTGTGCGTGTGTGTGTGTGTGTGATAATTATTTTATAATTCAATGTAATAACCCCACCCCCCACACATATGGATGCATCTGACATGTCAGCTGTACAGCCTCCTGTTTTTGATAAAGTGTGAGGACATACTGGATTGTGGTAGAGTGTGTGCCAGAGTGTGAGAAGCAGTTTTGCTCTCACTCTGGGTGATGAGCAGCTGCTCCAGTCTCCACATACATCATTGTTACATGTACTACTGCACAAGGGACAACATGTGGGCATGAATGGAATTAAATGCTGTCTTTGTGCAAGCTGTCATATGACTGCACCTTGTTCAATTTGTACCACCTTTGTAGGGCTATACATACAGATAGTGTTATGTATACAGTACTGCTATCTGCACACACACTACACACTACACTGTGGTATTTGCAGTGTGTGGATACAGTACCAGGTGTACATGTATGTAGTCTACAACCGAGCGTTCCTTGTCCACTGGCACTGGATTGTGGTGAGTGTGTGCCAGAGTGAGAAGCAGTCTTGCTCTTACTCTGGGTGATGAGCAGCTGCGGCTCCAGTCCCCACACACATAAGACCGTATATGTTGTACTGCTACACAAGGCACAACATGTGTGCAAGCATGGAAGTGCTGTCTTTGTGTAAGCTGTTAAGCGACTGCACAATTGACCAGTTTGTACCACCTGTGTAGGGCTACACATACATGTACAGATAGTGCTAAATATACAAGTACTGCATATTCACACTTACTAGTATTTGCAGTGTGTGGATACAGTACCAGGTGTAAATGTAGTCTACAACCGAGTGTTCCTTGTCCACTACTGCAGCACAACAGCCTCCTGGCGCCACCAACGTGTAGTGTTGTCACGTACACTAAGTCGCCAAGCTCCCTCCCCTTGCCATGGATGAGTAATCTGACAGCAAACACAGCATTCTCATCCAGCCCCTGTGTAGACAAGACATGCCAGTGACCTTTGCATAGTGATTGTCACATTATATGTCAATTTCGGCTATATATAGGCAGTCTATATACAGCTGCTCTGCTGCTGACCATGAGTGAGTCCTGTGAAGTAGACAGTGATGTGCAGTGTACATGTCTCACACATTGGAGGGAACCACCATGCAACATATACAATTACATACACTTATAACGGCATTGCTGTTGACCCATGTGATACTCACCCCTTCTTTTAATACAGACTTGTACACGTATGTACAGTACTGGAATGTCTGAGGAATTCATTGAAACATGCAGGGAGATATATACTTGTGCCATGTATATATGTTATCTAGGCAGTGTGCATGTCTCCCTATTCTTATATACTATTTGATGTTTCCATGTCATCCTTTTGATCTCACTCTATAAACTTATATATTGTGGTCAGTGAAATTGACTCTGTGAGAGGCACGTTGAGCTGTCATTGCAATGTGTCCAGCAGCAGACGCATTAAACGGCCGTTGCCCTTGCAACACTATAGGATAACGGCAAGTAGAACCACAGATTATCCAAACTATGTATGCTAGAACGACATCGCAAAATGAGCGAAAGGCTAACATATAGAGTCACTTAGATAATAATTATTATGGATAAGCGGATTCAATAAGCTCGCGCAGAGAATAGGGCTGCATGGCGCGTGCGATAC
The DNA here is from genome assembly GCA_949841015.1 of Aplysina aerophoba. Taxonomy (NCBI): domain Eukaryota; kingdom Metazoa; phylum Porifera; class Demospongiae; order Verongiida; family Aplysinidae; genus Aplysina; species Aplysina aerophoba. Next base: position 1,771,669 of record OX465044.1, read on the forward strand.
TATTATATGCTGACGCAACGAAAGTATCAGACAGCACTGTACTGCTGTCCATGTAGGGATGGTTACAAAGTAATCCCTCCGCGTTGTCTCGCGATCGCACTGAGCGTATTAGCTTAAGCAAGCGTATCTCGGGAACGGAAGGTGCTATTGAAGCGCAACAGAGAGAGCATGAACGATCCATCTAACCTTTAGTGTTTATTCTTGTTACTGTTTTGTACACGTCATACGTTGTTAGCATGTACATACTGTTGTTGCCCAACATGGCTTGTGTGTTTGCGCTTTACTGTTTGCTTTTGTCTGTGATAATTTTGGCATGCACCTTGTGAAGCGACTTCAGAGTTAAAGGCTAAACAATAGCTAACTCCTATATAACAGGTGAATAAGATTCCATTACCCACTAGCTCCACCCCACACAATCATACAGCACTGAAGGAACGTTACTCATGAAGTAGTGACTGGGCTAGCCTCGTTCTCAGGCCGTCCGCTGTTAATTAGTGCAGGTGCAGACCAAGTGGGTCAACACAAAACGGAACATGCACGGAGAGAAGCAGCATGTTAATTGCCAGGAGGTTTTGTAATACAATGTGAAACGCATTCCACCATGATACCAATGTTAGTGAGACAAATTACTCATAGCCAGTACATTTTGTGCATTCCCTGTCAGGCTGCCAATACTCGAAGTCTAGTCATGCGTAGCTGACTACTCCCAGTCACTATATATGTAAGTATCACTTTTATTTACATGCCTAGTACCTGAGAGAGCCCACAGCTTCTTAGTTGAGCTGGGAGAGCTCTGTCAGTTGGAACATGGAAAGGACAAGAGGCTCGAGGACAGTTGCACTGAGTCTCTTTGCACTGGTGTTGGCAGCATGGATTAAGGCTGTACCAGCTAACCCAGGTAAGAAAGAGCAAATAGAATTAGACAGCCAACATACCTATACATAAGGTGTTCGTACATGTCAGCCAAAAACGTCTAATGAAGTTTGTGTGAGACGTCCTGGCCGTGATAAATATGCGGCTACTTGTCGCTCTTCGCTGCTCGCATCAATGGGTGTGTCCAGGGTGTATTTGAACCCAATCGCTATCGCCAATGCAGCTTTAGGTTTTCCGCTCAGGCTCGCAAGCCCCTGCCATGTACTACATCTGTCGTGACCTGTGTAGTTATGTAGATGTAGCTATTAAATATTTGCAAAAAAAAAAAAAAGAGCAAAATATAGTATAGATGCTACTGTATATCAGACAGCACGGTTGTGCTGTCTATGTAGGGATGGTGGTCGTTGTTTTATACCGTAATAGGGTTAGCGTTCTGCAGAGGGGAAATAGAACCGCCTAGAAGAAAGTGCGCACTGCACACTAGACAACGCTGCGTTCTAGCTACCATGCAAATATATATAACACTTGTATAAAACTAGTCTCTGTATAAGCCAGGCTATATCATTAGACTATGGCGCGTTAGGTGCGCGCAAACTGGAAGTAGCTCGCGCTGTCAGCTGTCTCCTGCAGTGGAAATTTACTATGACCAGCTAGCGGTGCGCAGAGGGATCGAGCCCAAATTATTCAAACATTCCAGGTTGACGGAACGGGAGCTGGGTGGGAAGGAGACGACGTAGCTTAGGTGTAGAGGCGGGGCTATCGAAGCGTGATCACGTCCAGCTACAGCTACACCGTGCGCGCATCCACTATTGGGCAATACGATGAACGCAACCGGCGCGCTATACCATTATAGACACACACACACACACACACACACACACACACACACACACACACACACACACACACACACACACACACACACACACACACACACACACACACACACACACACACACACACACACACACACACACACACACACACACACACACACACACACACACACACACACACACACACACACACACACACACACACACACACACACACACACACACACACACACACACACACACACACACACACACACACACACACACACACACACACACACACACACACACACACACACACACACACACACACACACACACACACACACACACACACACACACACACACACACACACACACACACACACACACACACACACACACACACACACACACACACACACACACACACACACACACACACACACACACACACACACACACACACACACACACACACACACACACACACACACACACTGACACAACTGTCAGTACTAGCTCGGATATCGATCAATGCGGAAGCGACAATATAAGACACAACTGTAGATTTGGGGAGAGACGTTACGTTTGTGTGCAGTTGAATGACGTCACGATGCCAATTTTAAACTAAAAGCACGTGACTATGACATCATATGATACTCAACACGATACGATAGAACTTTGGAAGACTACGATCATGGAAATCACTGTGAAAGGCCCTTTCACAGTGATTTCTCATGGCATGAGGTGGATTAAAATCAGGAAGTCTGGCAGTGTTTATTGCATGTGGATTAACAAGATTGGTGGTATTATAGGTGATCTAAGTTACTGTGTTGCTGCATATACTTTAGGTATACGCAGCAACACAGTAACTTAGCTCCTAACTGTCCAGATCTTAACTATTTACCTATATCTCTTTATCTACCCTACTGCTAAAGGTTATGGTGATATCAGCCTGGTCCCAGGCCCGCGGAGCGGTCGTGTGGATGTGCATCTCAGGAATGGTACATCACTCGTTTTAGGCACTCTCTGTGCATTTTCCTGGACTACAGAAAACTCCGAAGTAGTCTGCAGGCAACTTGGATTCCGTGACTTTGGAACTAGCTTTGACTTTGTAAGGGACACTGAGTTTGACATTGGCACTGGGCCCATTGGTAATTTTGACTGTCTTGGCCACGAGACACACTTGAGCCAGTGTTCTGAGTTCTCAGACCCCTTCTGCATTCACTCAGAAGATGTCGTGGTCTATTGTCAATGTGAGTGAGTCATGACGGTATTGATATGTTATGCCCCATCTTTTGTGCTTGCAACTAGTCTTTGATGTTTGTTTGTGAAATTGGATAACGATGCTGTCTGTGCAGTGTTTAGGGGTTAGGGTTAGGGCTAGGGAGTGGAAGAAGTCTATTCTCAGTGTGAGTGAATCATGATGGCCATCTTCTGTGCCTACAACGATGTCTTTATGATTCTTTGTGAATATGAATGACATAACAGTTGAGACACTGCTCTACATCACAACCCCTTTAGGTCAATAGCTTTAGCCTCCCTATCAGACGGTATGGTAGTGCTGTCTATGTAGGGATGGTGCTGGTTGTTTGTATACCGTAATATATACGTACTGTATGCGCTTTAATTTTCGTAAGGTTTAATGTTTGTGGTTTCGCGGATCAGCAGCCATCCGTGAAAATTTCGTCCACAAAAATTCCATAGAAGCATGTAGCGGAGGCAAATCAATGACGTCATGCATAGGCAAATGGTGATGATTAACTATTCGACAAACTGACACACGTCTGGTTCCTTTGTCACCGAGCGCTATGTTCCTGTTGCTGAAGAAGCATGTCTATTCATTCCTACTTGGTTCCCTAACCCGGCAGTGTGCCAGATTTGGAGAAGGTTGTGTCGTTCTTGATGGCCATCGCTGCTCAGAAGGAGCTGGAGCACACTACACGCCAAGCTACAGCTGAGCAAAGCGGATCGACACAGAATTAAGAAGAGAAGCCCCTATGACAAGACGATCACAACAACTCAGAAGGCAATGATCGCCAGGTATGCTGCTGAGAATGGCGTTGCAGCAGCCTTGCGACATTTTAAGACAAAGCAAGGCTTAGAATTGAAGGAGAGTTGGTTCTCAGGCACAAACAAGCCTTTCTCCAACTTATGGCGTCCAAACCTCCTTGTAGACATGAAATCCACGGATGCAGCTCTCCACTTGGTACATATTCAACGAATCCAGCAAAATTGCACCTCCATTTACCGTAAAACACTACAAGATATAGTATATGGAAGCACTGTATATATGGAAGGAGGTGTGGCTTTTGCAGCCACAGCTGAATGTACTTTTTTTGTGCTTACAATGTTGCCAATTTTGTGTTGGAAGTTGTAAGGAAATATGTGATGCATAATTACCCTTCGTGTTTGTTAATTTTATATACAGCATATGTTGAAGGTGATGTTCGACTGGTGGGGGACACGTCTGTGGGTGAAGGACGTGTGGAAGTCTACCTCAATGGCGAATGGGGCACTGTGTGCGATAACAACTGGGACATCAATGATGCCACTGTGGTGTGCGAACAGTTGGGCCACTTTACAGCTGTGAGCGCACATGGAGGGGCTTACTTCGGTGAAGGTAGTGGTCCCATTTGGTATGACAACGTGGACTGCGTCGGCAATGAAGCAAATATAACTCTGTGCTCCCACAGTGGCATTGGAGGACATAACTGTACCCACAGTCAAGATGCAGGCGTAGTTTGTACAAGTAAGCTGTGATCTCATTGTTACTTACACAGCCATAATGTGGAAAGACTTGACAAAATCATTACATGGTGGTCATGAGAGATGTGATTGTTTGGGTCTAGCTAGGAATATTGTCATTGGGCTACTCATGGTTAATCTAGCGTGAATTCCCCTACATCCCACCACTAATTGTGTGGGGGAGGGGGATGAAAGTTGGGTCTATATAGCAGAAAATGTAATAGCCACACCCTTCATGGATAAGCACCATGGTGCCTTGTGCGTAGTTTAGCATATACATCACTGATGTTCGTAGAGTTGTTTCTGTGGTTTGCCAATTGCTTCAGCTGAAGTGTCTTGTTACTTGAGCCTAAAGAAGGCTCCAGAGGTATACGTAAGTAGCAGGAATGTATTGAAGTACATGAATAGCCGTAGATGTCTCGTGCAAGCTAACAGACCTTTAACTCAAACAAAATTTCATTGGTGGTGTGACAGTTAAAGGATGATAGGCGAGCATTCTTCAGTACATAGCTGAGAGACTGATGAGAATGCTACTAGTTGCTGGAATTTGGCTTGCCTCTCGAGCACCAGCTTTTTTTCACTTGCCAGTGCTGAGAGTACAGGCTGTATCATATGGCAGCACCTCCCTGAGAACCAGCACAATGGTGATTACAGACATTGACAACGTGTGTTTTGCTACACCTTTCTGAGATGCTAAGTTGACATTCACGCATCGCAAGTTAAGCACCATAGACTACTGGTGTCTCCTAGTATGCAGCCGTTTACTGGTGTGAAATCAGTACTCTTAAGCTGATTGGCGAGACGAGGTGTAGTATTTTACTTTTCTGTTAGACCCTGTCTTCTTGCCCCTGCATAATTAATGCAGAGGGCTAGACGGAGGATAGCATGCCAAAGTAACTCATGGTGTGCTTTCCATGGGCTGTATTTTATGTGGTATGATGGTGGCTGCAACACATGCCTACCATGGTGCATGAGCTTTCTTTGGGTGTAGTTTCAGCTATAATTTTACCCTGTGAACAAAACGTTTGCTGCAGAATGTAATGTGTATTTTGAGTATGTTACTGTTGCTGCATTTAACTGTTCAGATCCTAATATACATAATTTTAATAATTCACCCATATGTCAAACGTTTCACAAGCACTAGCCAAATGGGAACTGCCTTCCAACATTTTGCAGCATACATTCAGCTACCATTCCCTGATGATGGTAGCTGTATGCTACCGAAACATTGGAAAGACAGTTCCCACTTGGCTGGTGTGTGTAAAACGTTTGACATGTCAGAGATACCTAGCCACTCGGGCATTTTCAAATTTCACCTATATCTCTTCATCTGCCCCACTGCTAAAGGGTTTGGCGATATCATCCTGGACCCAGGCCCACACAGTGGTCGCGTGGATGTGTATCTCAACGATGGTGAATCACTCACTTTGGGCACTATCTGTGATACTTTCTGGACTCCAGAAAACTCTGCAGTAGTCTGCAGGCAACTCGGATTCAGTGATATTGGAACTAGCTTTGCATCTGTAAGCAGCACTGACTTTGACATTGGCACTGGTCCCATTGGTGATTTTGAGTGTTTTGGCACTGAGACACACTTGAGCGAGTGTATTGAGTACACAGAACCCTTCTGTGATCACTCACAAGATGTCGTGGTCTATTGTCAATGTGAGTGAATCATGGTAGTAGTGATATGTTATCCCCCATCTTCTGTGCATGCAACTAGTCCCTCTTTGATGATTGTTTGTGAAATTGGATAACGATGCTGTCTGTACAGTGTTTAGGGTTTAGGGCTAGGAAGGGGAAGGAGTAGTCTATTCTCAATGTGAGTGAATCATGATCTTCTGTGCCTATGCATGTGGGACCTGTCCGTTCGAAGCCAGATTGTTTATTTTGGTACTGACCTCTGTGGTTTGTCACATTCTTTCATGTTTCCGTGGAAACGCACATCACTGCGCGTGATGTACTTATGACTCGACAACCAAATGGTGTCATGATGAAGCACTCGACGCGAAAATCCACACTATTTGAGCTGATAATGTTCCCAGACAAAGCGAAACATCATCGCACTGCGTACAGGAGGGTAGCGCCGACGTTTACTGGAGCATGGTGGCCATTTTGTTCGAAACATGGCCATGTTACGAGAACATCATGTGATCTGCTCCCAGCGAAGAGCTAAATGGAGATGCATTTACAAAATCATTGTGTGGTAATTTTCAAGAGGGTTTTCAGGCAAGATGAACACTTAAATAGTTTGGTAAGGGATTTCTCTAGCCTTTCCTTGTGTCATAGTAATATGCACTATTCCTATTCAGAGTTATTCATCCCAGAATTTGCATTACCAATCAGTACTAGTAGTTTTCTTGCTGTAACTTCTCAACGGAGTTCTGTAACAACTTATGATACATGGGAAAAGTTAGGTACTGTGACTTCGCAGTTATTGATGTCATCCTTGTCTGTCTGCCAAAAATTACCACACGGGCATTTACTACTATTTTACTTGCTTCATTTGCGCCGACATTTCTCGACAGAGTGAATTATTATTACCACAAATCATATGCTGGGTTACAGAGGGTTTCTTTGTCTTCCGTTTGGTACTAGTCTTGCTCTGATCCAACGAAGCCTGCATGAGAAACAAGCAAAAATACGAAGGTAAAAATCAGCTGCATGCGGAAGCCATGTTGCTGCAATTGGACATGTCCCACATGCGTACAACGATGTCTTTTATGATTCTTTGTGAATGTGAATGACATATGACGGTTGAGACACTGCTCTACATCACAACCCCCTTAGGTCAATAGCTTTAGCCTCCCTATCAGACAGTACTGTAGTGCTGTCTATGTAGGGATGGTGGTGGTTGTTTGTATAGCGTAATGCAATGGAAAACTAGTGCCAGTGCTCTACAGAGGGAAAAGCAGGCAAATATACTTTTGCAGCTGCAGCTGAACTTCTTTTCGTGAATGCTGTGTTGCCAATCTTGTGTTGGGGAAGTTCCAAGGAAATATGTGATGCATAATTGCCCTTTGTTTGTTAATTTTATGTGCAGCATATGTTGAAAGTGATGTTCGACTGGTGGGGGGCACGTCTGGGGGTGAAGGACGTGTGGAAGTCTACCTCAATGGCGTATGGGGCACTGTGTGCGATAACGACTGGGACATCAATGATGCCACTGTGGTGTGCGAACAGTTGGGCCACTTGAGAGCTGTAAGCGCACTTGGAGGGGCTTCCTTCGGTGAAGGTAGTGGTCTCATTTGGTATGACAACGTGGACTGCGACGGCAATGAAACAGATATAACTCAGTGCTCCCACAGTGGTATCGGAGTACATAACTGTACCCACAGTCAAGACGCAGGCGTAGTTTGTGGAGGTAAGCTATGATCTCATTGTCACTTATACAGTCAAAATGTTGTCTATGAATGTGGTATTATTTGTTAGAATCCGGGTGCTGTAATACATATGGGCCTTAATGGTTTGTGGATTTCGTAGTCCAACTTTGACCTCATCAATCCTTGGTGGAAGTCTTCATGGGTGCAGTGACCTTCATGACGCATGTTCATAATATTTCTGTGTATGTTTATACATGAATGCATGCATGATGGCTGTAACACACTGAAATCTTTTTCACTGGGCCTGCCATGGTGTGCTGCCTCTGGGAATAAGTTTGCCCTGTGATCGAAACATTTGCTGCAGAATATATAATGTATATTTTGAGTTGTTGCTGCATTTAACTGTTCAGATCCTAATGTTTGTATTTCTAAATTTAATTTATTCACCTATATCTCTTTATCTGCCCTACTGCTAAAGGGTATGGTGATATCATCCTGGATCCAGGCCCATACGGTGGTCGTGTGGATGTGTATCTCAATGATGGTGCATCACTCGTTTTGGGCACTATCTGTGCGTCTCTCTGGACTGACCAAAACTCTGAAGTAGTCTGTAGGCAGCTCGGATTCCGTGATTTTGGAACTAGCTTTGAAACTGTAAGCAGCACTGAGTTTGTCAGTGGCACTGGACCCATTAGTGATTTTTTTTGTTTTGGCACCGAGACACACTTGAGCGACTGTTTTCAGTTCTCATTCATCTTCTGTGATCACTCACAAGATGTCGTCGTCTATTGTCAACGTGAGTGAATCATGGTGGTAGTGATATGTTATGCTCCATCTTCTGTGCATGCAACTACTTCTTTTATGAATGGTAAAGGGTTTTTCTGTACCAGCTGGAAACAGGTTGAAAACATCTCGCCGACGTTTCGACAAAAATGCACTGGTCTTCGTCAGGGCAAAGATGGCCACTGGTCAAGAACACATTCTATTTATGGCTGCACTTGACTTGTGGTGTCACCGCAATTCACGCAACACTCATCTGCGGGTGTCAGCAGAAGTCGCAGAATGATGCAGTTTGGTCTTGGTTTCCTGCTTCCTCAGGGCAGCCATCCAGCATCCTTGGATCTCAAGCCCAGTGTCCCTGTTGAGGCGTTACTCAGCAGGGGTCATGTTGATGTGGAGGTCTTCCTTGAGTGGCAGTTCTCCAAGGATGACCAAACCGCATGTGCTGTTCCGCGACTTCTGGTGACACCTGCTGATGAGCATTGTGCGAATTGAGGTGACACCTGAAGTCAAGTGTGCCCATGGGTGTGTTAATTCTAACAGGACCGACATGTGACTGCCTGCCCCGTGGGAGAAGGTCCGTGACGCCATTTTAATTCCACATGTCGCCTCGAAATGCTCCAGGCCCGTGATGGAGGACCAGGATGTGTCCTTAGGGGAACGGCTTGCGACGACCTGCCCTGTGGCAGAAGAACGTTATGCATTTATAGGTGGGGGGACCTGGAGGCCATTTTGATTACATCATAGGACACAGCCTTAGTCGCCTTATATAGGCCGCACCAAAGAGTTAGGTGGCTTGGCTGCATGGTTCGCTCAAAAAGCACCTATAACATGGTATTCTTCATTCCTTCATGCCAAAGTTCAACATACATGTATACATATAGCTATAGTGTGCAACCATTTGACCAACGCGTACAATTCATAATAATTTTGTTTATTCAGCATTTTCACCAATGCACTGATCGAGGCTCCATTTGCTCTTCTGCTTTGCACTCCAAGTACAAAATGATACTTGCTACGTATGTAATCTACATTGCAGTCAGAGTTGTCGCTCAGTAGCCACCTCCGTGGACGTGACATCAACATAGTGCCATCATTGGAAGGTCGTTGTTGGAGTGCCATAGCAGAAAAGCCTGCCAAAGGCAGGCTTCTCTGCTTATTATGTATGTATACAGCTTGGCCGAAAATTTGCAATTGCGCTTACCATAATGCAGGCAGCAAGAATGAATGGCAATGTATATTATTCTTTACCATTTCGAAGAGTATTCTTAAAGTACAGTGCCAAATTAAGAAACGGACTCAATTACATTGCTACGTCAAAGTATATTACTTGTGACACTAGGCTCTGGGGTGGAGGTGGGTGCTATGTGTAGCTGATACAATTATTAAACAGCTGTGGGACCCCTTTTAAACTGTCGTACTTGAAGGGGTTGGGGTCAATCCCATGAGTGTAATGGAATGTGCTAGCATTACGCAGTCAGGTCTGTAGTGTACAATGCATCTGCATGTTGCTTTGCTCTTAAGTAGCTGTATGTACACATACGTAGCCCTGTAGTGCGTTCAATGTTTTAATTGTCCTTCATTTAATTGTCCTTCTTTTAATTGTCCGCCTTGCCAAAATGTGCTACCTAGTACAGCCACTATATACTGCATTGTGCGTAGCTATGATTGATAACACTGCTTATAACACTACTCCATAATGCTATAGACTTCCCTTACCTGTTCCAAGTGATGGCCTTAACCCTCTAGCCTGCAGAAGCCAATATTTTGGCTATACATGTAAACATTCAAGCGACCTGTAGTTTCTCTGATTTACTCCGCGTTTGGTATACGTAGTCCACGTATCAATAGCGAAGCATTACTACAGTTTTAGTGTCATGCCTTCAATAGAAAAGAAAATACAGTGGATTGAAAAGTAGCATTATACTGAGGTAAACAAAGAGATTACGGAAAAACGCGTTCAATCTAATTGGAATAATGGCCAACAGTGAAGCCGGCTTTGTTAGTTTCTTGTATGGAACAAGAGGAAACAAGGATCTACGCAGAGAAAAAACAGGCCTCGTTGGATCACAATGCGTGCAACAGTACATTACCCTTCTACGGATGGAGTTTCTGCTGCAGATTCTGCACTGGCCCGGTTTGTCACTCTGTTTTGGGAAGTGCCTCTCGCAAAATCGCGCTGATGATGGTGCATCCAGCGAAGACTGGGCTGAGCGCTTACGCAAACAGTGGCTTGCCATCAGTTCATCATCTGCCAGCTCTAGGATGAACTCCTTTAGGGTGCGTTTGGCACTGTGCGGTGTTTCACGGCAGAGAATGTGGCTGTTCACCACACTGATGTCTACCAAGAAGTAGAACAGTGGTAGCCACCACTTTTGCGATCTTCTCTTGCAGCTGTATGCCTTCCTCATCTGGTCTGCTAAGTCTACGGTACCCATGTGGGCATTGTACTTCTGCATAGCTTCTGGACAGGCAGCGGTAATCCGTGTTCCATCCTTCTACTTCCGGTTGACGGTTGTGTTGCTAGATGGCTTGTAGAGGGTGTTGATGATTGGTATGGCCTTCTTGTCCTTCCATGCGAGACACTGAACTCCTGGAGAAACGATTACCGTGTTCTCCCCTCTGCAGTTGGCAATTGATTTGCTTTACTGCTTTCAGTGGTACCTTGTACCCATGTTTGGTGGGTTTGTTGGGAATATATAGCTTCATTGTGGATTGTCCCTTGAATGCAACCTTAGCTTCATCGATGGAAACCTCTCTGTAGCAATTGACACCAGCATTGGGCGGATCTTGTAAAACTTGTCATACCCCGGTTCTCCTCGTTTCTTGGCCTTCGAGTTGTCATCCAAGTGCAGACTGCTTAGCAAAGCCTTGAATCGGCGTATCAGCTTGCCCTGAATGACACCTGGAGCACCAAGAAGAGGGTGGGCGGACCAATAGTCTTCCACAGATGGAAGCTTGTCAAGAAGTCACAGCGATTTTGTTCTGGGTTACCATTTGGCAAGCGCACACGTACGAGTGATACAGCGAAATGCCGCTTTCCGACGGTACGTAGCAGCAGAAGGTACAGCCTCGCTCCGCGCTAACCTGCTCCTCTGAAAGAAGGTCCTTCCTCGCGCCAAAATATTGGTTTCCGCACGTTTACACAAAGGCAAAAGTGGGTAACGCGAACTGTAAAGGGTTAATGAGCCTGTGTATATGGCATCCTTTAATTGCAGTGCCTCTTATGTTGCCAAAAGTTGTACTTGTGCAGAGAAGTACTGTTTGTACATTTGTTTGAAAGCCACTGTTGTTTTGTGTTTTTCAACATGTGCAGCATACGCTGAAGGTGACATTCGACTGGTGGGGGGTACATCCCCAAATGAGGGTCGTGTGGAGGTGTACCACAATGGCATATGGGGCACTGTGTGTGATGACCGCTGGGACCTCACCGATGCCACTGTTGTGTGCCAACAGTTGGGTCTTTTTACGGCCATAAATGCAACTGCAGCGGGGTTCTTTGGTCAAGGTAGCGGTCCCATTTGGTATGACGAAGTGAACTGCACCGGCAGTGAAACAAATATCACTCAATGCTTCCATCTTGGCCTTGGACAGCATGACTGCAGCCACGCGGAAGATGCAGGCGTAGTTTGTGGAGGTAAGTCAAGACATTAGATATTTGTGCTTGTGTTATTATTTGTGAGTGGATTTGAAAAGGAAGCCATTTTGCACAGCTTGGTAAGCTTATGTTTCTTTTACTTACCATTCTGTTGGCATTCATGTTTCAACTGGTGTTGTGCTTATAGCAGTGACTATGTATGTACGTAATATTAACTATTGTAAATACCATGTATATGCAACTGAAGGTAGATACAGTAGAATGGTGATATATACTAATTACCTAAGTACATATGTACGTATGTGGTCCAACGTTCACTCCATTGGATTTAGCTAGGACTTCTGATCCTGAAAGAAATGTGATGGGTCAAAGTACTGAGATGTCACCACTTGTCTCTATGCTTTTTCAGACATTCCTAAATCTCTTGAAATGTAAATTTGTAATATTCTAGTATATTCAAGTGACTACGTATTATATATGTGGAAGTATTGTGAATGGAGCACTCATATGCTTGTGGGTCACTTCAGAGTGCACTGGAAAGTAATGTGCAGTAAATGATTTTTGAGGTGCAGATCAGGAGACCGTTGCGTAGTGCCAGAAGTGTTGTCAATTATTTCTCAGCAGTTGTCCGGTTTGAATTGTACAATCATACTTTGTATTTTGGTTCTTTATTTCAATGTAGCTCTACCAAATATCACATATCCTGAAGGTGCCGTTCGGTTGCTGGGTGGATCAGGCCCACACGAGGGGCGTGTGGAGGTCATCCACAATGGCGAATGGGGAACTGTGTGTGATGATGGCTGGGATATTTTAGATGCCACTGTTGTGTGCCATGAGCTGGGCTACATCAGAGCTGCAGATGCTCCTCAAAATGCATTTTTCGGCGGTGGTAGCGGTCCAATTTGGTATGATGAAGTGGGCTGCACAGGCAGTGAATTGAATCTCACTGAGTGCAGTAGCGATGGTCGTGGGCTCCATGACTGTCAACACTCAGAAGATGCTGGAGTTGTCTGTACAAGTAGGTTGTACTTGTTCCTGTGTATTTTATGGATTGTCTTATGTTTAATCTATGTATGTATGTGCCAGTGAAATCTAACTTGTGTTCTTGTGCTACCCACAGATGAACCAGCCAACGATTCTATTCCAGAGGGTACAGTCCGCCTGGTTGGTGGGAGTGCTCCAGCAGAGGGTCGCGTGGAGGTGTACCACTTGGGCATCTGGGGCACTGTGTGTTCGGATGGGTGGGACCTGGTGGATGCCCGTGTTGTGTGTCTCCAGCTTGGTTATACCACCGCTACTCAGGCCAGTGTTCCTGGTGGTGGCACTGGTCAGATATGGTATGACGATGTAGGCTGTATAGGGCACGAGACTAGTCTTGTAGACTGTAGAAGCAACGGTCTGGCAACACACAACTGTTTCCACTCCCTGGATGCAGGAGTGGTCTGTGCAAGTGAGTTGGGGAAGGGGAGGGTCAAAGTGTCCACTCAAGTAGTGGACATTAGCCAGTGTGTTAGAACTCTACTCTATTTGTACGAATACTATTCCACCAAGGTGATTTTGTATGAAAAGAATTCTGCACATGCTTTGAGCATTACTTGCAGGTGATCATGCTTCCCTGCAAAGTGTTACCTGTGTCAGCTAATTGCTGTTGAGCACAACATGTACAGGTTTACTGTGTGAATGCTACTTTTGTAAGAATGTCATAGTTTCAGGAATGTACATGCTGAGCACTGCAAGGTGTACTGTACTTTTGCATGTTTCAAAACGTACCAACCAACAATACTGTACGTATGTGCTTTACTGTCACATTGGATAGTCCCACCAAACATTTGTAAAGGAAATGCTAAATCACAAACTTGCATCAGAAGTAGCTGAAGCAGGAAATCAGAAGTAGCTAGAAATCCTCTGTGGAGGACAAATAAACTGGTGTTTCGCTGTGAATCACGCACATGCATGTACGCATGTGCATAGAAGTATTGTGCCATGGATACTGTAAATGATGTGCCTGAATTTGCTTCATTAGCAGAAATCACTAAACGTTATTGATCAAGATGACTTTGTGAAGCATGGCATGAGCAGTTTGCAAGCTGGAAGAACAGAAAGGGCTCAGTGAATTAGACGTGCTAGTTCAAAGATACTTTTGTTATAAGTCTGACATTTGTCTTGAATATTTCATCAGTTTGTGTACTTTCTAGGTTGTGTTTGCTATCACATTGACCTTTGTTTTAACTGACAGATGAAGAAGGGGCTGTCCGCTTGGTGAACGGTTCAGGACATCATGAAGGGCGGGTGGAAGTCTACGTCAATGGCCAATGGGGCACTGTGTGCAATAACAATTGGAGCAACAATGATGCAATTGTTGTGTGTCAACAGCTGGGGTATGAACAGGTTGAAGCAATCCACGGTGAAGCGTTTTTCGGAGAAGGTGTGGGTCCTATTTGGTATGACAACCTTGCGTGCACAGGAAGTGAGACCAACCTCACCCAGTGTCCCCACGACGGCACTGGAACTCATAACTGTGACCACAGTTATGATGCAGGAGTAACTTGTTCTGGTATGTCTCTCAGTAGGGTGGGTATAGCAGATTGCAATTGCACTTTACTGCCTAGTTTTATTCTTGACTAAGTCTGAATTTTTGTCTTATGTACACACTTAATAACTGTGCATATGTCTACGTTCATTATAACAGTATAAGTTTAGGTGATGTGTTTGATTGTGTGTTTTTTGCAATAAAATTATAGTTTGAAAGCCACCCACTATTGTACACTAACTGTACAATATTACCCTTCTTGTTGGAGTGCATAACTGCCAGTGGAAGGGTCCCCTTATCCTCTCATTTGCTTTCCTTTCATGTGTAGCTATGGAAGGTGCAGTCCGACTGGTAGGTGGATCAGGTCCACATGAGGGCCGTGTGGAGGTCTTCCATCTTGGTAGTTGGGGAACAGTGTGCAATGATGAATGGGATATCTTGGATGCCACTGTCGTCTGCCGCCAACTAGGCTATACTAGCGCTATTGAAGCACTTTCATCATTTTTTCAGTTTGGATTGGGTGATGGCCCTATCTGGTACGATCAGCTGAACTGCATAGGCCACGAGGCAGACCTGACTGAGTGCAGCAGTAACGAGCTTGCTGTTCATGACTGCAGTCACTTTGAGGATGCAGCAGTGGTCTGTGGCAGTGAGTAGTAGCATGTGTTGCTCCATAGCTGTGTACAGTGCACACAAGCATACGTAGGCATCCAAACTGCATGGTTGCAGACCATCAATAGTATACATTTGTAACATTAGGGAGTGAATGCATTCAGCCGTTTGTGTGCTTATGCTACAAGGCTGGGGGAACTCAGTGTGATAGCAATGATGTGGGAGTACACAACTGCTTCCACTTTCTAGATGCTAGAGTGGTTTGCGCAGGTGAGTACACAATATGAATATATGTGCTAAGTACTAGTTATCACATGCATGGCCACGAGGGCCCTGGCTAATTTATTACATGAGGGCAAGAAGTACCCGAGGACGATAAATTAGCTAAGCGCCCCAGGGGCCATGTAATAACTGGCTTGTTGCAGTTCGAAACTCCAACTCTGTCGAATCATTACCGAATGAACGAGACTGACGTTTCTATAGATAGGAGCGAACGGCGAAGGTGTATGGCATCAAAAGCGACCTCTCGGTGAACGATGACGTTTTCCAGACAGGGTATGAGCCGAAAACTTCTCTGAAAGTCCATCTTGCCTAGTCTCACGTAGCCAGACCGCTTGTGCTACACGAGACTAGCTGTGTCTTGCCTAGGAGGCAGAAAGAAATGCTGCACAAGAGGAAAGGGTTTTGAAAATTACTTTTCTAACACTGATTGAAACATGTCTTCAGTTTTAGAGCACTGTGTAACGGCATTCATCTATTAAAAGTCAAACTTGTATAAATTGCTTGTATCAGACGTCACGGTAGTGACGTCTATGTAGGGATGATGGTGGTTGTTTGTATACCGTAATACAATGGAAAACCGCCGCTAGCATTCTACAGAGTGGAAACTGGGCGAATACAACTGTCAAGACGAAAGTGTGCACTATACAAAAGACAATGATACCCCTTCTTTCACGCTAAAATGCGCCAGCGCGTAGAAAACGTCCATGACATTTTCGGCATTTCGTCTTCTTCTTCTTCTTCTTCTCCCGTCACTCTAGCGCACGAACGCTGTGGATTATAGAAGTATTGAGTTTTGGGTACATGTAATGAGACTGGGTGAAGGCAGGCTGTTGAAGGAGGTTATGAGGGAAGCTATGAAGTTTGGAGGCAGGGTGCAATGGTTGAAAGATCTGAAGATTGGATTGGAGGCTTTCGGGTGGCAAGGATTGGACATGCAGGCATTGAGGGGACTGTCACTGAGTGAAGTGAAGCACATGTTGAAGTGTACGGCATGGAGGAGAGCTAGGGAGGGGTGGAGGGAAGAAGCTAAGGTACGTCCAAAGTTAGAAGTGATGGGGAGATTGATGGATTGTAGGTGTGATGCAAGGTATGTAGAGGTTGATTGTAAAAGGCAGAGGAGGATGTTAATGAAGTTGAGAGGTGGGACAGCAGAATTGCGAATTGAAACTGGCAGGTGGTGTGGATTACAGAGGGATGAACGAATTTGTAAGATGTGTGACGAGGGAGAAGTGGAAGATGTAGAGCATTTTCTACTGCACTGTAATGGTATGGCAGAGGAGAGAAAGGAGATGGTGAAGGTAATGAATGAGATTATGGAGGGGTGGCAAGAGATGGATGGTAAAGACAAGGTGGTATGTGTGGTTGATAAAGCATGTGAAAATGGACGGATACGAAGGGAAGTGGAGAGATTATATAGAAAGCGATTGGATTGAATAATGTGGAAGCAGACCCTAATGACTGATAATTATTTGTTTAATCATAGTGCTATATGGGGTGAACACCCTGGTGTTTGTATTATTGTAGGAACACGATGTGCACTTAAATTATGAATTATGAATTATAGAAATGATTTAATCAGAGAACTACGCGGCGTTCGACCCGCTCTTTTCCTTTGTACCTTAGAGGTTTTTAATATAATACACATCAGGGAGAGCACAGCCTACAAGCTATATGTAGTATATACTAAAGTTAGATTCAAAGTAAAAGGGATGAGTGTCAATAGTTATGGTGGATCAGGTCAGTTAGTGGATGAAGCTCTCACTGGTCACCAATGGAATATCCACTGGAGCCAGAGCAGTGGTGGAGCTTCGGGATCCCCGCAGAGCCCTGATGGCGGATCTCAGTAGTGCGAACGAGATTCTGCATCTCAGCCAAGTCATCACTAGGGAGTAGTTTGTCTTGCGTTTGTAGGCCAAGCAGTCAGCCAGACGCTTGTAAAACACGGTGCACTCCCATGCCATTCCACCTGTTGTGGACAAAACCAGTGGTGTGAAGGCTCCCCTTTCCACCTCACGATCCTGGCACCATATTCACGTTTCTTGGCCTTTTCGTGCAGCCTGTACACAGCAGAGAGCTCCTTCCTTCGGTACGATGGGGCGCTAGGGTGAAATACCCTAATGTCAAAAAATGCCACTTGTGCCGAAGTCCAGAACCCTTCTGCTCTGATGTCCACTCGCGCCTCGTTGTCCGTATTGGCTGTGCGTAGTTGGAATGTTTCACTGTTGAGTGGTTGTAAGCTGGGTTCAGTACATGTGTTTGGGCACACCTCCCTCAGCAGGTTAGCTGACATGTCATGGATCTCATTATGACGCAATGTGGGGAAACCACCCTTATGGCAGCACATTGCGTGGTCTACAGAAAGGGGCTCACCACAGGCACAGTGAAGAGGTAGATTGGTAATCTGCCAACCATACCTGAGGCATAAAGCATCTCTGAAATCTCCTTTGTGCAAGTAGAATCCGTGTTCGTCGACGGGCAGAGCAGATACCCATGCAGAGGCACTCTTTTCTCTGGTACATTCCAGCACACGTTGTTGAGGAGGAGGGAGTGCATTGAAGATTGCTTCTGCTTCAGCACGTTGATTGTCACGTTTTGCGTTTCGCACAGAGGACTTGATGGCTTTTGACTCTAGGTTTGCAGACATGGGATCCTTCCCTCGAAGAGCAATCATTGCAGCGATTGGGGCTGTTATCTTGCTGGATGCTTCATAGCAATGCTCAGCGTCTGCAGAGGGAATTGTCAGCCCCAAGCCACCCATCCTTGCTGGGAGGGCCAGGAGGGAGCGTTCGATCTTCGAGCAGGATGGACGACCAGTAATGGCTGGGATGAATTTCTCTTGGATGACCTGCTCAAGAGGCTCAAGGAGATGTCCTATCCCTGGGATTGTCCTGGAAACATATGTCCACTTGCTGGCCTGTCCATGGATGTAGGCAGCAAAGGCTGAATGGGGGTGGCTCAGGGCAACCTGTGACAGCAATTCCACCTCCTTGCACCAGCTCTTCACCTTTCCAGACACAAACTCATCCCTAAAAGCCACAGAGCCAACAGCAGCACCTAGATGTCTTTTGCCTTGCGTGGTTATGCTGACACTGGTATCTGCAAAGGCTCTCTCAGCCTCCTCGGCATATTCCTCCTTCACAACCAGAAAGGTTTTGGAGGCTTTGGGATAGTAGCCAAAAGAGGGTCCACGTGCTACCAGCTCATCCCACCATGCACGAAGCTGTTGACATGTGCTGACTGCAGTTGCATCATCAGCAAACCATACTTGCCTTGTATTCCCATGCAGATCTTGGAGTTTGTTGATTAGTGGAATGACAGCCAAGGCGTACATGGCCATTCCAAGTGGATTGCCCTGAGTAGTACCTTCACTTGACAGAACTTCGCCCCCACCAGACACGAACATCCTAGTTGGAGATTGATAGGTGTTGGTTAGGATTGTTGCTAGAGCAGGACAAAAAAATTTCATGTTATAAAGGGCAACTTTCCTGTTCAGGTTGTTGAAGGCATTTGCTGCATCGACAAGTAGGATCCCTTCAGTGTCTTCATGGCTGAAAAAATCGCGCATTGCGTGTACAGCTGCCTCGCACCCACCCTCCAGGCCTGCACATACTTGACTGGATCCGGCAGCAATCACCACATCCAGGCTGGCAATCCTCATCACTGCCTTCCCAATTATGCGCCGTAGCACCTCGCCAACACCGATGGGCCTGATCCCCGGGCATTTGTTGAGGGGCATGAGGCGGCACGCTACCAAGGTTGAAAGACCTTCAGGGTCTACACTCTTGGTGCAGATGCGACGGGCGACACCAGCTATGGCTGAACATAGGTCCCATGATGCCTGTTTGAACGAAGTGCACATGCGCCTCCAGGCGTGGGCATCCAGTCCAGTTGGGCCAGCAGAGCCATTACACTGGCGTGCCACCTGTTGGATCAGTGCGCCATCCAGAGCTTCAAAGAGAATGGGATCAGAGGGAAGGGAATCTTGGCAACTGCTGCTCATCAAGGATTCAGGGTCTGGATCCTTCCCCACTGGATGCAACTCCTGAAGGAGCTCGCAAACTGTGCATGACCTTCCCTCGTTGGAGGGAATATGATCATCCAGTTTCAGGATTCCTTCGTCGGCCTTCCTGAAGAGGAACTGCAGGGCAGATTTTGTTTTGCCAAGCATCATCAGGTTGCTGAAGGTACGTGAAATCTGCTCACTGTCGATTGAGGTCCGAGACCTTGTCATTCTCGCCTGCAAGCATTTGCACTCCTTGTAAAGCTCCTTGATGTCTCCATTTGTCCACATTTCCAGTCGTCTCTGCAGGCAAGCAGCATGATCTTTTGCTTTGCTTCTGGGGCTCGGCTTCTGAAGCAGAATCACCTGCATGACCATGCAAGCTTTCAGGGCTATGCGCTCCAAGCTAGATTCATCTGCATAGGCTTGCAGAAGGCGGGCTAGTTCTGACACAAAATCCTTCCCAGCGGCACCACTTGGGATGAGAAAGATGTTTCGCTTCCAATGAACTACTTCGTCATAGATATCAGTCATCAATTGGGAAAATGTGTTGCCATCTAGTGTCCCCCAGGTAAAGTTACATTGTTCAGGAGAGGGGAGATTCAGAGGAATGGCTATCTCTGAGTTTAGAGGCAACAAATCCCGATTGGTGGAAAATGGTTCGGGCTCGTTAACGGTGTCGGGAGATGGGGAAGCAGGGATATTGCGACATTTGTTGAGACGAGCAGGTAGGCAATTGATGCAAGAGTTTCCATTTCGGACACAGACACAATTTGCACAGGTGCCGGATCTGTTACATCGACAGCAACTCATTCCTGATCAAACTCACGGGTACGGGTGATAATGGATAGGAGAGGTTGCTTCCGAGGATGTCAAGAACCACGGTTGCACATAGCTAATCGCGCCAATCCGCCATTTTTTGCGAAGACGGTATCTGTATTGACGGTATTTGTACCTTAGAGGTCAGCGCGATGCAGTCTGCATATGACGATTTTCCAGCTTCTTCGTATATACGCCGCTTATCGGTGAGACGCCATTTGCAATGACGTCTTTCGTACAAATGGCCGCCTATCGGAACAACGGTCACGCGGGGATTGTTGCTCACTCAGGCAGCGGAGCAGATTGTCGGGCACCATATTATGTGGCACAATTTGGAATACGTAGAAACAAGAAATCCGGCACATTCATTGAGTTTGCGTCAGATAGTGGCCCGTTCCTTGGGATGGATCGTACTGAACGAAGCATGGAGATAATGAGTTCTAATTAGGTACTGAGAGGAGGGGTCCACTTCATCCTCATTATACTGTTCCATGCTGACACTGACAGATTAAGTTTAAAATCAAAGTGCTACTATGCAGCTACCAGTGGCATCAGAGCCAAGCGCGTAGAAAACGTCCATGACATTTTCCGCATTTCGTTTTCTTCTTCTTCTTCTTCTCCCGTCGCTCTAGCGCACGAACGCTGGGGATTATAGAAATGATTTAATCACAGAACTACGCGGCGTTCGACCCACTGTTTTCCTTTGTACCTTAGAGGTCAGCGCGATGCAGTCTGCATATGACGATTTTCCAGCTTCTTTGTACGCCGCTTATCGGTGAGACGCCATTTGCAATGACGTCTTTCGTACAAATGGCCGCCTATTGGTCGCGCGGGGATTGTTGCTCACTCGGGCAGCGGAGCAGATTGTCGGGCACCATATTACGTGGCACAATTTGGAATAAGGTCACGTGGGGTAACTCCGTGAATGGGGTAACTCCGCAAAAAATTACTTCCGACAGCTATAACTTTGCCAGTACACTTGCGATCGAGATGTACTTAGGCAAGCACGATGCTTACTATATACTGAATACCTAGCAAGCGCGCTGAGCCGCGGCGACTCTTCCTTGCGGCGATAGAGAAACAACTTCCTGTGGGGGTACGAAATGTTCGTGCAAAAAACTTTCCTGTCAACATAGATGTAGATCTATACACACTAAGACTCTTACTTCTACCAAAAACTTGCTCGAAAGTAAGGAACAGTATCTTTGCCACACACTGCACTGTCGACGCTCTCGACGTAGTCCACACGGGCCGTCACGTAGTCGCTATTTCTGAAATTCACGGAGTTGCCCCATCCACCATTTTTTGACCGATCGTCAGAATTCTACAAATATCTCGGGAAATGTAAGCGCAATTTAGTTAAGTATTGGTGTGCGAGGTGGACATATATGCTAGTACCTGATATCGAAGTTTGTCGCTTAACATCTGTTGGAATTACGCGAAGGCAAAGTAAGTTTTCACGGAGTTACCCCATTTTACCTTATATAGAAACAAGAAATTCGGCACATTTCATTGAGTTTGTGTCAGATAGTGGCCCGTTCCTTGGGATGGATCGTACTGAACGAAGCATGGAGATAATGAGTTCTAATTTAGGTACTGAGAGGAGGGGTATACCATGGCATTCTAACAACTCAGGGCACCATTCGTCAGCTTCAAGGCACGTTGGATCTGATGCCACTGGTAGCTGCATAGTAGCACTTTGATTTAAAACTTAATTGACTGCATGTCTGCAGCTTGCACACCATAAAAAGTTCAGAAACAAGGGAGTAAAAATGTTTTCCACCAAAACCAGTAGAGATGTAGGGATGGTGCCCCTGATCAAGTAGCTGCATAGAAAAACCAACTGGCGGAAAAAGGGTAGGAACAAGGAGGGGGATGCCATGACATTCGAACAACCCCCAGGTCAACATTTGCCAGCTTCAAGGCACGTTGGATACATACTTCACCATCCCTACATCTGGCAACATTTGATTTGTCTACCTAGGCTACTATTTTAGACAATGCTACTCTGGCCTTCACTACTGAAGCTACTGCACAGCAGTCTGAATTCCAGTGCATCCACTTTCGTTCATGCTGGTGGAGAAATGTTAATACATGTTATATAGAGAGTGACATATTCCTGAGAGGGCAATGAAAAGGGTCTAGATGGGCCACGAGGTAAGAAGGACGGTAGAGGCAAAATGGTGGAGCACCTCCACAGTCAATGTAGTGCTGAAGCTGAAAAGATCGTTGCAATGTACTGTTATGTGTCATACAGAAAGAACACAATGTACTAAGCAGATGCGAGGCATATGTTGTCCAAAAGAAGCGATCCTGGTTTACTTGATGCTTTGGAAAGGCACAGGCAATGGATGTGTCCCGATATCCAAGGCTTTCAAAAAGGGAATGGTTGACTGAACTTTCTTCGGTGCAGAATAAGAAGGCAGAGTTCAAGTGCTGGTTTCATTGCCTTTGTCAATGTTCTCAGGACTGGGGCTAGGCCAAATGGGAAGCAGATGAATTGGAATAGATTCCTTTCTAAACAGAAACTCAGAAATGTCTGATGTCCTGGATGGATTGGAACATTGAAGTGTGCATCTTTGAAGTATACCTTTGTGAACCAGTTGCCTAGTGTGACCAAGGTGCCTAGCAGATGAAGCCCTCCCATAGTTCTTTAAGTGCTCTGTCCTCACAAACTGAGTGAGACCCTTGATATTGACCACTGGTCTCGTGCCTCCATCTTTCTTCAGTACCAAGAACAGGTTGGACAGAAAGCAAATAATTTCTCTGTGTTCTAATTGAAAAGTGGCAGATATGTAGTTTGTTTAGAGCACACGTTTGTCGTCAGCAATACCATATTGCTCAATTCTCAATACTTCTTAATATCTCCAGTCTCATGTATTATGTGTTCTCCATTTGCAGTTGCTCCTGTGGCAACCATTTCACCGAAACCCGCACTGAGTGTGTCTGAGGGTAACTCTGCAGTAGTGTTGTGTACAGCCACTGGTGTCCCTGCCCCAACCATCTCCTGGTTCAGGAATGGAGTGCCTTTGAGTATCACTCTTTTGATTACCAGTTCCACAGATGACTCCATGGCACTGCTCAGTGTCACTAGCACCCTTAATGCCACTAGCGTGATGAGGGAAAATACATTTGCCATCATCACTTGTACTGTCTCCAATGGAGTCAGTGCCAACTCTTCCGACAGCACACAACTCATCGTGCTGTGTAAGTCATTTGTGCTTGTTGCAGCATGTGTGTGAACCCTCGTCTACAGGTGATGTATAGTGATTCTAATGCAGAGTTATTTTGCAATAAGAGTGCTTGACTAGGTGTACACATACCTACATGATTGCCTTGAAGCTGTCATTATGTTTTAGGTGCATCAGTGCTTGGGTAGCTCCTCTATTGAATTTCATGGTAAATGACACTTTGCAAACATTTACTGTGTAGTATGTATGTTAAGGCCACGTACAGAGATTAAACAGTACTGTATAGCTTCTACTTCTGTTATGACATACGTACTTTGTCAGCAATACCATTATAAATTCCAGATTATGTAAAGTTACACACTCAGTATTTTCTAATATTGACTTAATCATCAATTTGCAGTACACCTTAATTAATATTTCCTGTCCCATGTAGTTGCTCCTGCTGTGACTGCCATCTCAGCCGACCAAGAGGTGACCTCCCCAGACCCTGTCTCCCTCAACTGCACTGTAGACAGCTACCCTTCCTCCAACATCACCTGGTTCCACAATGGGGCTGAGGTCCAGACAGCACCTCCCAGGGTGACCATCAACACAGTCCAGGTGGACAACAGGACACAGGAGAGCACTCTGACCCTCCTCAACACCACTGCAGAGGACATTGGCACTTACACCTGTTCAGCAGAGAATGATGAAGGGATGACCATCATGACCACTGAGCTACAAGTGCTGGGTGAGTACAGACAGTGCTAACACCACACACAGTACCTCACATCTACAGACTTGGACTATTTGGTTCTCCATTTGCAGTTGCTCCTGTGGCAACCATTTCACCGAAACCCACAGTGACTGTGTCTGAGGACAACTCAGCAGTAGTGATGTGCACGGCCACTGGTGTCCCCGCCCCAACCATCTCCTGGTTCTGGAATGGAGTGCCTTTGAGTGATGACGGTACCACTCTTTTGATTACCACCTCCACAGATGACTCCATGGCATTGCTCAGTGTCACTAGCACCCTTAATGCCACTAGCGTGATGAGGGAGAGTACATTTGCCACCATCACTTGTACTGCCTCCAATGGAGTCAGTGCCAACTCTTCCGACAGCACACAACTCATCGTGATGTGTAAGTCCTTTGTGCTTGTTGCAGCATGTGTGTGAACCCTCGTCTACAGTTTGATGTATAGTGATTCTAATACAATGCCATTTTTCAATACGAGTTCTTGAGTATCATTCATTGTTTCCTGACCCATGTAGTTGCTCCTGCTGTGACATCCATCTCAGCCGACCAGACAGTGACCTCCCCAGCCCCTGTCTCCCTCAACTGCACTGTGGACAGCTACCCTCCCTCCAACATCACCTGGCTCCACAATGGGGCTGAGGTTCAAGCAGCACCTCCCAGAGTGACCATCAGCACAGTCCAGATGGACAACAGGACACAAGAGAGCACTCTGACCCTCCTCAGCACCAGTGAAGAAGACACTGGCACTTACACCTGTTCAGCAGTAAATACTGAAGGGATGAATAACATGACCACTGAGCTACAAGTGTTGGGTGAGTGAGGTAAACCTGTGCGGTGTTGGCAAGCACAGTGGGTCAGGTGTATATGTGTATTTCTGCACCCTACTTACAATGTGTGCATAATGTTATTGAATAATATGTGGAAACATGAAGGCATGCATAAATTATATGCATCATGTGTATAGTGTACTTTTCTAGTGTTGTTTATCTATATGGGAGAGCTACTGTAAATGGTAATTCTATGGCCCGTGTGGTACACTTGTGTACGGTACATAGGCAATCAATTGCACATGTGAATAGCATGGCCATGTATGATATATGTGTATAGCAAAAATATCATTTGGATCTCTCGGAACAACTAGGGTGCTGAGGAGAACATTTGCTAATTGATTTCACAGCACACACAGCACATGCATGGGGAAACTCCACTAACATTAACTTGTTAGATTATGTTGTTGTTAAATAATTCAGATGTTTCAACCCAATCCTGGTTCTTCATCAGTGACAATGTTACATAAGTGGCAAGTAATTTTGTGCAAATGTGCACAGGGGGTAATGACAGAATGAGACATTGAGTAAAAATATTATTATATCACCAATTATATATAGTACAGTAGGGATAATATATGATCTAGTAGAGAGGTAAGTTCAGAGCCAAAATATATGATCTAGTCACGTTATTTTCCAAAGGACAAAGGTGCTGAGGCTATGGACCGACCTACCGTACTACATATGTACGGTGAGTGCACAACAGACGAACCTTTTGCTTGAAAACGCTTCCTGAAACGATGCCATTTCCCTAAATGTCTATATCACATTATATCAGACCACCTAGCAATGCTTTATTTAGCTCCTATGGTTTGTAATCACTGTACTATATATTCATCTATGTAAGGATGGCGGTGTGCAACATAGTATATAACACATAAATAAAGACTTAGGCTGGACCAACATAGTATATAACACATAAATAAAGACTTAGGCTGGACCAACATAGTATATAACACATAAATAAAGACTTAGGCTGGACCAACCCCTGCAGCTCATTGCACTGAAATACGTAGCTGCAGCTAATGTTCACCGTAATAACTGTAACCGCCATCTGGTTTCATCTAGCTGGAATGTAATATATGTACATTTTGACCTCTATGTTTAATTCCAGCAAGATGAAATTACTTGTATTTCCCTGTCTTCACTCAAACAATGTTTCCCAGCTAATGCTGGCACTCATAGATTCCCACAGCTGTTTAAGCAAACAGACATGTGGTTTGTTGAACGTCAACAAGCCAAACATTTTGCGAATGCATTCCAAAAACATTAGGCTGACATGACAACTTGAAGTCAATACTTCACCCCTCACAAGATCTACTATTTTCATCCTTATCATTATTACCATATTACCCATTATTATTATTATGTGAGAAGTGAGAAGTGAGAAGAAAATGGTGGTCGATTGTCAGCTTCGCGATCCCTGGAGATTCCTCCGCGGCAACCTCGTAGTGCTTCAGTGTTTTTCCTCCTGCCGGGCACCTAAGAAGAGTGAGAGATGCCGACATGCTGCTCGTGCATGAGCAATGGTCGTTGTGTTAGGTGTGCCTGTGTTAACGCGGGAAGAACTTGCACTGACTGTCGACCCTCGAGAACGAACCCGCAGAGATGTGAAAATCTAGCGACCGCGAATGACAGCGGCTCAAGCATTGATCACAGCACTGATGCATTAGTATCACAGCAAGATGAACCCAACCGATCACAAGACAGCAACCTCCCACCCATTGCCTTCGATCACCTGCCCGTCTTCGAACCCACGTCAGCGGCAAATTTCCAGTGGGGAGCCTCTGATGGCTTTGCTGTAACTCTGGCCATTGATCGCGCCTACGCTGAGATTGTACACTGGCGGCGCAACGTTTTTCTACTCCCCTCTGGTAAGGTCGGCAGAGAATTCGTCAGGGAACTAAGCCGCCTTTTCACGGCATACGCAGAGTGCCAACCGATCGAGCTGATCGCAATGAAGGCTGCCATGACCATGCCTGCGCTTCTGCTTCAGAAGCCCGACATCAAGTCTAAAGCCAGAGATCATGTAAAGTGCTTAGAGAGACGCCTGCAACAATGGTCCTCAGGTGACATCGATGAGCTCCTGAGAGAAGGGAGAACCATCCAGCAGCACCTTCCTCAGTCAGACCTCAAAGATCACACCTGGGAGGAGAGGAAGACCAGAGCCTTTGCCAAACTCATGTTTGAGGGCAAAGTGCGTGCAGCTCTTCGTCTGCTGTCAGACCAAGCATTGTCTGGCATCCTAAGTCTTGACCAAGAGCTTGATGGTACATCTGTCCGTGACATCCTCAAGGACAAGCACCCCCTGCACAATCGGCACACCCCAGCACTCTCCTGCCACCATCAGCATGCACCACTGAATATCACCCAGTGATGTTTGAGACAGTCAATGGTGACCTGATCCGATCTGTTGCCCTTCAAGTTCATGGCTCAGCCGGTCCATCGGGTGTAGATGCTGCAGGGTGGCGCCGTATGTGTACAGCATTCCAAGGTGCTTCTACGGACCTGTGTGACGCTCTCGCTGCCATGACAAAGCGCATCAGTACAGAATATGTTGACCCATCTGGCCTCACAGCCTTTACTGCCAGTCGACTGGTTCCACTCGACAAACAGCCTGGGGTGAGACCTATTGGCATCAGTGAGATTGCACGTCGAATCATCAGCAAGGCAATCCTGAGGGTGACAAAGTCTGACATCCAGTCAGCTGTTGGCTCACTGCAGCTGTGTGCCGGCCAGGACGCAGGAGTTGAGGCTGCAGTACATGCAATGCGAATGATTTTTGAGAGTGAGAGTACTGATGGAGTCATATATACTGGTGGATGCAAGTAATGCTTTCAACAGTTTGAACCGTGCAGCAACCTTACATAATGTCCAAATCCTTTGCCCTTGCCTCGCACCTGCCCTGACCAACATCTACCGAAAGAATGCAGAACTCTTTGTGGCTGGCGAGACAATCCTCTCGCAAGAAGGGACCACTCAAGGCGATCCGCTAGCAATGGCGATGTATGCCCTGGGTGTCACACCATTGATTCAAGCAGTAAGCATCCCCGATACCCAGCAGCTCTGGTTTGCAGATGATGCCACTGCTGGTGGACGCCTACACCCTCTGCGGACATGGTGGGACAAGCTAGCTGACGTGGGTCCAGCCTACGGGTACCATGTGTACAACAGCAAAACATGGTTGGTAGTGAAAGCTGAACATCTATCTGAAGCAGAGAGAATCTTTGATGGAACTGGAGTGCGTGTCACATGTACAGGCAAACGTCACCTTGGAGCAGCCCTCGGAACAGGAACCTTCAAGGAGTATGTTCAGGAGAAGGTCGTTATGTGGAAGGCTGAGCTCGACAAGCTTGCATCCATTGCCAAGTCTGAGCCTCATGCAGCCTTCGCAGCATTCACTCATGGCCTTATTGGCCACTGGATGTATTTCCTGCGAACTATTGAGGGTACCGCGCCATTGCTACAGCCACTCGAGGACTCCATTCGCCAGCACTTCCTTCCAGCCCTGACTGGACAGAGCGGAGTGTCTGATCTGGAACGTGAGCTCTTGGCTCTTCCCGCGCGCCATGGCGGTCTGGGACTGGTGAATCCTATATACAACCATGTCTGAGGAGCACACACTCTCACGGCGCCTGACGGCACCCCTGACTGCAATCATCATCCTGCAGAGGGATGACATTGGAGACTCCAGACAACAGCAACAATCCATTAAGTCTTCACTGCGTACAGAACGGCGCAAGCGACAAGAGGAGGTCGCCGCTGAATTGAAGACCCGTTTGCCCCAGCACTTACAGAGAGCTGCTGAACTGGCCAGTGAGAAGGGTGCCTACAGCTGGGTGACTGCCCTCCCATTTGCTGCCCATGGCTTTGCACTTCACAAAAGTGCTTTTCGCGATGCACTCTGCCTTCGCTACAATTGGACACCTGCCGATCTGCCAAGAGTATGTGTTTGCGGTGCAGTTTTCACCACAGACCATGCTCTGTCATGTCCAACCGGAGGAGTCACAATCATTCGGCACAATGAAGTACGCGACCTCACCGCCAGTCTCCTCACCGAGGTATGCCATGATGTATGCATCGAACCACGCCTGCAACCACTGTCGGGTGAAACACTATCTACTCGCAATGCTACAACTGAGGACAATGCCAGACTGGATGTTGCAGCAAGCGGCTTCTGGGGAGGGAGGTTTGAGAGGGCATTTTTTGATGTGAGGGTTTTTAACCCCTACGCCCCCTCGAACAGAACCCTGCAGACAGCAGCCTGTTATCGGCGGCATGAACGTGAGAAGAGGCGCAAGTATGAAGAACGAATACGCGAAGTGGAGCACGCCTCCTTTGTTCCCCTAGTGTTGTCCTGCACCGGTGGAGCAGGTCCCTGTGCGACCAACTTTCTCCAAAGGCTGGCAGCCCTGCAAGCCGAGAAACACCACTCCACCTACAGCATGGTGATGGAATTGCTTCGTTGCCGCCTCAGCTTTGCCCTCCTGCGATCAGCTATCACATGCCTCAGGAGTGCTAGGTCATCCTTCCACCGCCCAGGCCGCATTGACATGAGCGCTGTGGACCTCGCGATGTCCGAGGGCCGGGTGGAGCGTGATTAACTGATGATTTTCATCTTGTTATTTACTATCCTTTGTTGACTTCATTACTACTTATTCTGTTGTAACCAGGTTGTATCTTTTATTTAAATGGTCTGGTTCAGTGCTTGATTATTATTATTATTAGTGTTATTACCATTATTTCATTTTCATTACTCGTTATTATTATTATTACTCGTGACCTGTCACCTGTCACCTCATCAAAGACATTCCCGCTTTTATAACGTCACTAGGTTGCTGTATACATTATGCCAATCACTCACCTTGTTCAGCATTGTACTGACGAAGACCTGCGCGGTCGAAACATCTACATTTCTATCTGTTTTTTACTACATGATTGCTCAAAAATTTGCCCAGTCCTGCCCAGTCCTTGAAGTCAATACCTTGTATCACAGCAGAGGGCAATTGCCTATTTCGATCATTTCCTGCATCGCTAGACCTCTGAGGAATGGCATCGCATATTTGGCTCACAATCCTTTCTTTAATACACGATATTGCCCATGTTTTGTTAGGCCCACATATCTGCAACACACTATATTAGCATAAATTAGTGACACATGTGGGGCAGAATTGAATCCTGCTGACTTTTCACATGGAAAGCGAATACTTTTTCACTAGCTCAGATACATGAATTCTGCATTCTCTTCATTGTCTAGAGAAAACCGAACAACTTGACTTTAGTGGTATATAAGGCACTGCATGCACGTATATGCGTACTACACCATTCCAGATATGTACTCTTTGAGGCAATGGGACACATTCATGCCAAAAGGGAATGTTGTCCAACTGAACTAAGATCGGGATTGCTGTATGTACCCAGTGTGAGGGCATTATGTATAGTGACCTTAAAATGGTAATGAATCACTGGATATTACGCCGCCTGGCCAGGTCAATGAAATTGATTCATGGCCATGGCTACTTATGTTCTACTTTGCAGCAACCTGTGATGACCTCCCCAGTCATCCAGCGAGCAAAGGTGGAGAGCCACGTGTAGACATCTGTTTTCACCCTTGTCAGGACTCTAAAGTGTGGCATACTGATGGTTGATGTTTGTCACTAATACCCACACTGGGTGCAATTTTCATCTTTCCTGTATGTACAGCCTCTAACTGCATGAATGGTATGTAGGTACCAGCCAGTTGTCCAACATCACCCAACAGTATGCCACACTGGTGATCACCAATAAGGGTGAAACAACTGCCCTGTGGTTCTCCATCGTTTTGTTTGCTGGGTGACTGGGGAGGCGATGGTTGCTGCAAATAGGACATCAGTCCCCCTGACCATGTACATGGGTCGATCCTACTGACCTGGTTAGGTAGCGTAATATACAGTGAGTATTACAGTGCTACCATTTGTACTATATTTGTACTGATTTTGCTGAGCATCTAGGATCTCGGTATTATCTGCTTGTTTTGAATAGAGGTGGTGCAGAGGTGGTGGGCATGGGAGAGGTCCAACTGTGAAGATCAGAGGGATGAGCCCCCTCACAACCTTTATCCCATGTGCATTGCACTGTGGCTATGAATTACATGGATTGTTCCAACAGGCCACATTCTGCTGTATAATTATTTAACTTATGTTCATATCCTTTGATAAGCATTCAGTCTCCATGAAAATGTAAATTATAATTTCCTCTTTCCACTGCTCAGGGAGAGTAGATGTTGAGATTGTCGATGTCATCCCTGATGTGTATGATGCTTACATCACGTGGACAGTTCCACCATGCACTGAGCCAACGTATGAGGTTATAGCTCAAGTTGGCTGCTCTAGCGAGGGAGGTGCAGGAGATGTGACACAGCGAAGCAATAAGAACTACACCACAGTTACCTCCCTCCTTCCCTACACCTACTATGACTTCTCTGTCATAGCACACTGCAACGCAACCTACCAGCCTCAATCTCATCCCGTGTGTACTAGAACTAAGAGTGCCCCTCCAACCATCACCAATGTATCAGCAACTGTGTCTACATTGTCCTTCACATGGGACATGCCAACCTGTTCTTCCTTCCTCTACGAGATCAACATCACCACTGGATGTGAATCAACAACAGACAGCAATGTTAAAGTGTACAATGTGTTCAATTTCACTGTAACAGCACAGCAACCAATGCGTGGCACAGATGATGGACAGAATGCAAGCTCCTCTAGCGCAGATTCATCACTGTACTCCACCTCCATATCTAGTCTTCAGCCTGGAACAGCCTACGGTATTAAAGTTAGATCTTTTTGTGCATCAGGGTCTGAAATAACGGGATACTCTGGTGTCTTTTGCGCCATGACAGCAGAGCCTGACATTGAGTGTAATTCCTCTGTAGCATTTTTTGCACTTTCTCAGAATAGTGGCAGCCAGCCAGTCAGGAACCAACTCGTTGCTGCCATCTACAGTCCCATATCAAATGGCAACACCTATTTTGGGATAGATCCAGAGGACCAACTTTTCCTTTTAAAAGTGAACGTCCTTGGCTCCAGGGGTCTACTGCCTTTTGGAACTGATTATGGAGGCGTGGAGTATGAGTACTCATACAGTAGTTCTTCCTACTATGGGCTGCAATACACTCTCCCTAAACCACTGCCTTTCTTTGGTAAGGATCAATCTATTTTGTATGTCAATGCTCGCGGATTCATTTCCATCGGTGAACCGTACCTCAACCCGTGGTCACTAATTCCTTTCCCACTCACTGGCGAAGTCCCAATGGTGGCTGCCTTCTGGTGGTGGTACTACGCTAAGGTGTATGTCCACAGCTACCAGCAGGGCTCTAGCATTTTTGATAATGCAGTGATTGAAGTGGTGGGAGATAGGCTGCAGAGATTTGATATGGTGAACAGCACCTTCCAGCCAGAAACCCTGGTCTCAATCACTTGGAGTCAGGTGAGTATAGCAACAACAGACCATTCTTTGCACAGTAAACTGTATATGTAGCACATTTGGCATACTGTTTGGCATGCAGTTGACATTGTAATGCTGTGAGGCTCACACTTGCTACTCTGCTGAGTTACTTGTCCCTCGCCGAACGGTCACCGCAAATGCCTCACAAACAGAATAATTGTAATCTTGCTCTGCTCTATCTGCCCCCTTTTGCACTCCGAGCAAGAGCCTCTTAAATACAAAACTCACCACAAAAATGATCTAAACCGTGTACATAGTGATAAACTCTGAACTACATTCAGATGAGGGGAAATGGCTTAATGTCGACACACAAAGTTAGTCCTATCTCAAACAGAGCTGAATTGTAAGTACAGCAGAAATCATACTAAAACCAACTCAACTAACAAATGTTACAACAAAAGGTGTAAACAGGTGACTTTCTAACCATGATGACAAACAAAGTAAGGCCTAAAGCTACACATGGCACACACTGTTTACAAACACACTAAGCTACAATAGGACAAGTCATGGATGAAGCATGACTACTTCACAAATGCTATGACAACACCCTATGAACCTGTGTCTGCATGTATTTGCACTGCAGGACAACTATATACAGTACACTACTCAAATGTGGATTGTGTCAAATGGCATCCGAACATTTGCAGTCATTCTCTTCGATGATGAGAGTTGGGACTTTCCCTACTGGTACAGCACATACACAACATTCCAGCAGCCAGTGATTGGGTATTCCGGTGGTGACCTCGTCAACTTTGCTACACTGAACACAAACTTCTGGGAGTTGAATGAGACTGTGGGAAACACGGGGGTGAGAGGTGCCTGGATCTTCCCCATGTTTGACACAAGTGCCAACTATGATGCAGAGGAGAGGTGCATGATGTGGTATAATGAAGAGAAATCGGCTGAAGCTGTAAATCTTGTTGATGTATCGTTTCTTAATGCGTGCCCATGCACCTATCAGCAAGCACTGAGCAACTGGCGATGGAGGCGGGGGTTCAACTATGGCACTCGAGACAACTGCACATTTCTTCGGTGGCCTCGACGCATGAATGGCTTTAGATGGGGAAGAGACCCACTGGGAACCATTGAATGCTGCTATGATGATACTGGCATGCTTTTGGTAGGCAGGACAAATAAGGGTGGTACCTCTAAGAAGTTCCACTTTAGCTATGAGGCTGTAAACCACATTACCAGTGACCTAGTGCCGTATCTGGACTGCTGTGTGAGGAGCTCCAGGACTGAACTTTGTGACAAATTCTACCAACTGAGAGTTTCAGATGACTGTTCTGAGTTTGATGAGTCAGCGTGTGAGTGCTGCCTGTAGCGTGCCGTGTGATCTTTGCCATTATTGCAGTTGTTTTTTTACGTACAGTAGTTTCAATCATTTCTCTCTTGCCCACACAGCTCGTAATTTTGGTGATCCTCATTTTGACACGTTTGACGGCCTTCGTTACACCTTCAATGGCAAGGGGGAGTTCTGGCTTGTGCAGACCACCGATGACTCTGTCAATGTACAGGTCAGACTCACCCCAGTGGAGGATGGTGGGGCCACCATCATTACTGCTGTGGCAGTGCAGTTTGATGGCAGCGACCCTGCTGCACAAGCACGCATTTCAGGTGGCAATGTGACGGTAGAGATAGGAGATGCTGTATACACAGCTGATGATGTGGAAAATGCAACAAACATTGATGCAAGTGGGAATATCGTTGAAGTGGGCGACGATGTCGCAGCCCTCCAGAATGTAATGTTCCAGTTACAAAAGGGCAGTGGTTCATCTGGTATTGTGATCTCCTCCCTCAATGGTGTCTCCGTCACGGTGCGTCTTCAGAGCAGAGATGCTCTGTCTGTGTCGGCCAGTTTGAATGGCAAAGCAGCAGAGAACACCACCAGGGGACTCCTCGGTGTGATCAATGGAGACGCTACTGACGACTTCACCCTTCCTAATGATACCACCATTGACATAAATTCCACGGAGGAGGACATTTATAACACATTTGGCTTGAAATGTTAGTCCTTGCACCTAGCCTCATACAGTAGCTCCTTGAAACTGCTGACTTTACTTCACACTAAATACTGGTCTTGGTATTCCAATGTACTAGTAATATACTGGTCTTGGTTGGTATTCCAATGTACAGGGCGAACAGAGGCAGCTGACAGCCTCTTCACATATGGTGACGGTGAAGACCATGCAAGCATTAATGATGACAGCAGCTACACCCCTGTGTTTGGGGTTGACCCAGACAGTGTACCTGATAATGTGAAGGCTACCTGCGGGGACAACAAGGAATGCCTGTTTGACTATGCCCAGACAAAAGACATGGACTTTGCCATGTCCACAATGGGTGAGGTGGAAGAGCAGGAGGAGTTGAGAAAAATTCTCAGTGAGTATCACCACACTCTACAGCCACTGTCACTGCCTTTAGTGTACTACCACGGTCCGCACTGTGTTTCTGCAATGCATCCCACAGGTGCAGTGCCCCCAAAGATTGTTGGCCCTAACACTATTCGCGTGACAGCTGGTGAAAGAGTCACTGAAAAATATGAAAGCAATGGAACACTCTCATTACAAGTAAGCTCCATGATTATACTGAATCTGTTGGTATGACATCACTTATATATCTTTGCCCACATAACAGCAGATGATTTGATTGCCACATTTTTGATATTATGTGTATGGTCGGAAGAGTTTTACGTAAATATTGTAAGTATGTATATCTCATGCATACAGGCCCCCTACCCTCCCAATGTCTCTTTGGTGGATGGGTTGTTGGAGTGGAATGTACCACCCAGGAGGGTCCCCAGTGAACCAATCCGTATCCTGGCCTATGACGCTGCTGCCAACACAACCAGCACACTACCACTCTCTGTCATTGTCTGCGGGTGTGCTGAGGGCGGGTCATGCATACAAGTGACCACGCCCAACTTTGACGCCAACAACTACTACCAGGAGCAGTGCATGTGCAGTGCAGCCTACGAGGGAGACTTCTGTGAGGAAGATGTCGACGGCTGCAGACAAAACCCCTGCCAGGAACCTTCCCTCTGCGAAGATGTTCCCGCACCTGCTGTGGGGTTTGTTTGCACTGGCTGCCTGGAGGGATATGCGCTAAATGGGAGCATGTGTGAAGGTATATGTGTACATGTGTGCATGCATGCATCAAAGATGTACCTGTCCCCACTTCCTTCCTTTCTTGACTATTTACTTGTTTACTCAGTAACGCTGGGTCCAATGATCCATTTACTGGATTATACGTAGTATTTGCGATAAGCATAAGTGATTATTTATGAGAGGAGGGCCTCATCTGATTGATAGGGAGATTGATTAACCTTAGTCCCAAGCTGGACTCCCATTGAACTGGATTGTGTGCAGGCAGATCTAGTGAACCTGGCATTAATCAATGGTAGGTCACATGACTATCCAATGTCTTTTGTAAAGGGTTCAGTGGTAAAGTCTGTCCAATCTCTGGTCAGCCAGATGATACTTCGGTGTGCACTGGCCACAGGTTTCTAATAATTCTTAATTAAGTGTGCAACAAACTATTATAACAAATTTCTTTCTAGCATTTCCATCTGCAGCTGTCTGACCATGAGTTCCTACCCCCCAAAAAGACCAGCAACGTGACTGTGTGCATCTCTATCAACCTATGTACACATTCGCTGCCTCTGTTTGACAACTTGGACACTTGCTCATTCATCGACACTATATATAACACATCTGCTGAATAGCGTAACTTCAGCCAGTCAG
Organism: Aplysina aerophoba; assembly: GCA_949841015.1. Lineage (NCBI taxonomy): Eukaryota > Metazoa > Porifera > Demospongiae > Verongiida > Aplysinidae > Aplysina > Aplysina aerophoba. The sequence continues at coordinate 1,808,040 of OX465044.1, forward strand.
TATAATTAGGTATTACAGATCCCGGAATGACATTCCAGTGTATGGATACAACTCATCAGAGCAAAACACTTTGCACAGCAGCAGCCATTCTCATATAAGTGGTGATGAACATGAAGCTTTATGCCATAGTACATAGCAATAGCATCTCATCTCTTATTTCTTATTGACCTTCGGTTGAGCAAAGTCCATGTACAGTAGCAGTAATCATAATGGGGTTCACAACTAGTAATATCATGGTGTGCTGTTCTTTTGCAGAATACGCGAAAAGGTACATAACTTGTATGTAATTCTTGATTTATTCTCGGAATGCAGGCTCAATTTGCTTTCATCATGATGTCCACTATGCCTCCATTGATTGCCTTCTGCAGACATTGACGAGTGTGCTTCCTCAGCCTACTGTCCTGACAACTCCTCCTGTGCCAACGAACCTGGATCGTTTGAGTGCTTCTGTGACAGAGGCTACGTCATGCAGAATGGACTCTGTGCTGGTGAGGTACACACTCCTGCCCCTCCCCCCTGGCAGTCACACTTACTTGTGTGTAACTCTGGTTTTCAGATGTTGATGAATGTGTGGACAACCGCTCTCTCTGTGGGGACCTGAAGTGTGTCAACACTGACGGAGGCTACCAGTGTGACTGCTACCCAGGGTACATGAAGGATGACATGGGCATGTGCACAGGTGAGACACATACTAACCAGCCTTGATCAAGTAGTGAAGCAACCCACCAAGTGGAACTTGGATATTTGACACAAATGTTACACTGCAGATGTGAACATGTGCATGCATGTGACATTAGATGAAGGAACATGTTTTTCAATAGACCTCTTCGGGTAGGATCTGCTAGTGTGCAACTTTGGCAGGTATGCAGGTAGTTTGTCAAGACTATCATTTGAAGATGCAGACAGCTGCTGCAAGCTGCATGTTGGGTGGCTATTGTGTTCGCCTGATTAGTTGTAACATCAGTGTGGGTTACCTCACCCGTGGCCATGAATGAATAGATCTAGTGGACTGTGTGGTGTACGTATGTGCTGCCTGTGTGCTGGTGTTCACAGTGGTGAAAGTCGGAAGTTACAAACCTCACACAACAGTCCCTGGATGGATGTCAGTGCTTTACCAACTCGTGGCTTTTAACTACTATTATATATTTACAAAATTATGCATATATGTGTAGTATAAGCAATTTCGCAGTATGAAGAAGTTGTTTGCATTGTCATAACATGTATTTGACCACTGCAATATCCCCACATCTCTAACTTTAATGCTTGCACACTTTCCCCTCAGCTGTGGAGACATGCTCCATGCAGTGCCCTGGTGGGGAGTGTGTGGTTGGAGAGAACGGAGAAAGCACTTGCGTCTGTCGTGTTGGGCAGTTCTTTGATGAATCGGCTGCATCATGCACAAGTACGTTGCATGTACAGTGAATGTGTCATGTCTGTGCACGTATTTGTATAGGGTCTGTATGTACAGCACTTGGCTGTCACAGCTGCACATGCATGAGATCTTGGATTCCATCTGGGTGGAAGTTGTTTTGCATAGAATTAAGCACATTAAATCTGGAGTTTGAGGGCAGAACATTAAACGATATAGCTGAATAAAAGTAAAGGTCTGTGGGCAGCACAGCTTTAAATGATCACTTCATTCAGATTCTTCTAGCCTATTCACACCTTGACACAACCACTGCACTATCGGTATATGAACAACACACACAAGCAATGATGTGGTGTTCTCATTGTTGGAATGAAACCACTTTTGTAGACTGTATAATAGAATTATATTGACTGTGTATGAGGGTCTACATATACTGTAAGTGTATACAGAAGTGTGTTTATTACTGTATTCATACTATGAGCATCAGAGTGTCTCCAATGGATTAGAGCTACGTATGGCTAGAATAGGGGAGGCATGTGGGTCTTTCTGGTGTTCGTGGAGGCATTACATACCTCTTCTATATCAATATTGCAGCATGTGCCATTGGCCGATATGGTTTTGCCTGTGAGGGTTCCTGCGACTGTGTCAATGCTGTTGCATGTGACCTGGAGGTTGGGTGTGTCTGCGAGGAAGGCTGGACTGGACCCAACTGCAACCAAGGTAACACACAAACACTGATTAGTGCAATACGTACATTTGGTAGGTGGAGCTGTAAACATTGAATCCATTTTCATGATGTTCCTTGCACACTTATCCACTTGCAGTGGTCAACAACTTTTCCCCTGTCTTTGATCCAACCCTTCCAACCATGGTGACACTCTCTCATCGTGAACAACTGGGAAGTGTCGTCCTCACCCTCAAGGCTACTGACAGAGACGTCCACCCTCTCGCACAAGCATTCAGGTTCTACTCTGTCCCTCTCATGGCCCAGTATGCAGACATGTACAGAGATGGGTCAGACTTCTTCAGCCTCACCCCTGACACTGGAGAGCTGGCCTTGCGCACTTTGCCAAGCGACAGTGGCCACTACCTGCTGACAGTTGTAGCGATAGACAGAGGAGATGAACCGCGGTCATCCATGCCGTTCAGGCTGGCCGTGGTGTTTGAACGTCCGGAAAGTGATGACGTAGTAGAGCTGAATGTTGTGGAAGGTTCTAATTCAGGGACACTTGTAGGCTCGGTTTACTGTAGTGATCTTGATGAAGGACAGACGGCCACAATTACTACTATGGACAACATTGAGCCACTGTCCTTAGCTCCTGATGGTCGGGTGACCGTCGTTGGGACTGTGGACCGTGAAACTGCTCCACAATACACCTTCGACATTGATTGCATGGGAGTCAATGGAACAACAGCGTCTGCAACTGTGCTTGTGTACGTGGAAGACATCAATGATCATTCCCCAACAATAGTGTACAGTGGACGGGCAATTGAAGTGACTGAGAATAACCTGGTTAATGCTGTCATCGGACAAGTTGAGTTTTCAGATGCCGATTCTGGTGACAACGGTCATGTTGACATCTTTGTCAGGCCTGCAGATGTCCCTGTGCATGTCACACCCAGTGGACAAATGCAGCTCACAGAAGTGCTCAGTTATGAAGACAAGAGCAGTTATACGTTTGTGCTGGTAGCACAGGACCGAGGGACCCCAGCTCGTTCAGCAAGCACTCAGGAGATCACCCTCAATGTACTTAATACCAACAAGCCTCCACGCTTTGGAGCCCCTGGCTATGCAGTGCATCTGCCTGCAGGCAATGCTAGTACCACGGGAGTCCCACTGCTGCAGCTCTCAATAGTTGATGATGACAGTGGAGACGATGGCACCCTTGCTGACCTTTCAGTGAACATTCCGTGGCTCACTGCTGACCTGAGCACTCAACAGATCACACTCAGTCGCATTCCTCTTGTTGGGTCAAGTGATGTCACTCCCTTCCTTGTAGCGGGAGTTGCCGATAGCGACAGTCCAGTCACCTACCTCAGAGGGACCATGACTGCTACCGATGGAAGTGGCCTCAAGGCCTCTGTTCCCCTCTTCATTGTCCTGTTCCCAAGGGCAGCCCTTATCACGTTGGAGGTCTCAACCAGCATCAGTCCTGCTGACTTTGGTGACACTGCAAGTACCGTTGCTAAAGTCTTCAGTGCGTCATTAAAACAGCGCACCATTGGATCGGGGCATGAGGACTATCGTTTTGCCACTTTGTACATCAGACACTCATCAGGTAGCGGAAACAGGTCAGTCCTTAGCTTCACATGTGTGTGAATGACTCCAAGGTTTGTGATCCTCCTGCCTCAATAGCAAATGACAATGTGCCAATAGATCAATTGGAGAAAGTGTATTTATGTCCTGCGAAAGTGTTCACTCACACGCAGCTGCAAAATTGCTTGTCTATACAATAACAAGACCTGCCATCTCCCTTTCCCCTCTAGTTTGCTGCTGGAGGGATACTACTTCAGTGGAGGGTCTGGTCCAGGCACTCTAGATGAAGCATTCCTGCAGCAGGGCCACCGTTTTGTCACAGACAGCGTGACAAAGAATGTGTTGAATGAGCCGTCTACACGAGCAGCACTGTCTTCTGAGCTTGGCTATGCCTTGGGGTACTCAGTGGACGGAGCCACACCCACTGATGAACCAGCTGCAGGTACAAGTAAGCTAAACTTTATTGCTATGTACCATAATGGCACGCATTGTGTACAGATGGAGTGCACTGATGCTTGTATCAGTTGCTGCAGGACATCACAGCTCAGGGATAAGGTGACAGTTGCAATCAAAGGCAACCTTTTTCTCCTGTCATCTTTTCCCTGAGCTGTGATGTCCCGAAGCAACTGTTACAAATACCAGCTCACAAACATGTATATACTGCACTAATACTTGCATGTGGTATCTTTTGACTTTTCATGCTATACCACCTTAGCACCGTCAAGCACAATGGATGTGACTGTGCCGGTGAGTCCCACTTCCTCCATCTGTGACTGACCGCACCTCTCATGGCGCTTGTGTGCTACCAGCACTGCATCGCATCCACTCTAAGCTCGCATTTGTTGTTTATCTCCAGATCCTTGCCACTGCTCTTGCTGTCGTGGGTGTCTTCTGCATCATTGGTTACTGTGAGTGCACATGTCAGGCAAAAGTAGTGTCTTGGCTGCACACTATATAAGCAATGCAATTTTACGCCCACATACGTATATATCCTAAGTACGGACATTTTATATCCTTAACTACACTTCTTCTCCATCCTGTATATAGTGTTGGTCATCATCCTCTGTTGTTGTGTCCACAAACGACAAGCTGGGAAGAGCAGTGTGCGCCAAGAGGAAATTAGCTCTCCAGAACTGCAAGAAGCTGAGACCTCCTTGGACAACCAGCATCAGTTAGGTTACGTTTCAATGGCCTTTACTGACGGTGGCGAAGGGGAGGGCTACATCTTGCAGAACCTGGCTACTGGGAATGAGAAGGAGGACTCTCCTGATCTTCATGGGCCAAGACCACATAGCAACTAGGGGAAGGAGAGGGACTGGGGTAATATCATAGTGTGTTTGTAGACCAGATACTGGTGAACATTGTCTGTAGAGCTCTAGATCATATCCATGTTGTAGCCAGAGACAGAAGTGATGTTAGCTATCACTGATATGAGTTTTATGTACTGATGTGTTTCTTAGCTAGTAGTATGTACAGTACATTGCTTAATACGATCTGATAGTGACTCATGGCTATGGCAGATACACGTTTTGTAACTGACGAAGACTCTTGCGGTCAAAACGTGTTACAAATTAATAACTTCGGATACATGATTGCTCACATGCACCATGCACCATGCACCATGCATGCATGCATACTTTATCATTTATCTTGGAAACGAATGTGGCCAACTTCCTGGCAAAGTTGTAGGGGAGATAACTGGCCATGGCTAAATAGTCATATATTATACGTACATGCATTAATATGATTGTGTATGTGTGCTAATAACCCGATGAGGTCGATGGTAACTGCAAAGCAATTCACCCAATTCCAGCCATACTATATACTTCATACCACTAACTAGCTAAGTATTTATAGCAGTGTGAATATATAATATTATTTAACACTACAGTACTTGTAATGTGTAACAGTGTTCTATGGTATAATGATGCATAGACTACATGTACATGTGCTGGAAGAGTTCAACACTTCACGTGTATGTGCCTACATAAGTTATTGTGCAGCAGATATTTGAATGGTAACAATATATTATTTTAGTTACTTCCTGTTTGCACAGTCTATTACATCACAATAGCACATCAAAGTCATTGTGGGTTTAGGCTGGATATATAAAAGAATGTTTCAACTGTTGAATTCATATAATATCCTTGTAGGTGGTACAGAAGGTTCTGACTGCCTGTAGAAACCTCGAGCTCATGATTTCATGTGGTAGGCAGCACATCCCAGGCATCATCTGACATGCAGAAGTGCTACACAAATACACTGTACTTGCGTGGTGAAGATGGCTCTCCTCACAGTCAAGCTTCTTGCATATAGCTCTCACCTGCTTCACTGCAGTGTGCCTCCGCACAGGCCGAAGCAGTTGATATGAGCAATGTCACTATATACATGTTCCTATACTTGCCCTGACATTATTACAACAACCTGCACCCCTGGACCTCCAGGAAGGAATAGCAGAGATAGACAGGGTACGATGGAGTGCCGGGACATGATGGAATGACGAGGAGACATTGACAACCAGGATTTGATGGAAAGCCAAGGGTCGATGGAAGTGACTGTGTTTCATCAGCTACTGGAGAGGTTGAGCTGAGCAACATCTACCATATAACATACTGGTGGGTGCACTGCACATCACACCACAGCCTCCATCTACACACCTCACCATGCACCTCACTACACCACACCTCACCCATCACCCATCACCCCACCCTACAACATAACACCTCACCCATTACCCAGCCCTACAACACACCACACCTCACCCATCACCCATCACCCCACCCTACAACATAACACCTCACCCATTACCCAGCCCTACAACACACCACACCGCACCTCACCCATCACCCGACCCTACACCACACCTCCCCCATTACCCAGCCCTACACCACAACACACCTCACCCATCGATCACCCCACCCTACACCACAACACACCTCACCCATCACACCCCACCCTACACCACAACACACCTCACCCATCACACCCCACCCTACACCACAACACACCTCACCCACCATCCCACTCTACACTATACCACACCTCACCCATCATCCCACTCTACACTACAGCACTCCTTGTGATACCAACTGAGCCCCAAGGCAAAGTTAGCAAGTGTTTCAAAGTACGCTGCCTGTAAGACACATGCAACTAAAGAAATGTGCACTGATTTGCACGAAAGGTAGTTACAGTACATACGTACTGCAGTTTTTCAGAGGAAGAGAGGGAAGAGGAAGCGAAGACAGCATTCTCGTCCCGCTCCTGTGTAGACAGCTCCACAAAAGCCGGGCTGAAGTGACCTGCCATGATTATCATAATGACATCTGCTAATACGTAGTTCTGTAAACTACAACTAGGCAGCCTATATCGCTGCTGCTGGCCATGAGTGACTCACATGCATGGAGCAGACAGCTGCGTACTCCTGAGTGACACACATTGGAAGGAACTACATCATGCAGCTTACATAATCACCTATATAACGTTATTGTTGTCCCCATGTACAATCACCTTTTTGTACTATTATAATATTACACACTGCATAGTTGTGCAGTGTCGTGTTAACTTACATTTATAGTGTAGAAAGCGCATATAACAACTTAATTGCTAAATACAATGTGTATTTGATTATATAATGTATATAATATATAATAGCTACTATAAATTATAATGACTAAATAATACGTTATGTAAAATCTGCATGTTTAATGTTCAATGCTACAGCAAATATATAATAAAAGACACTTTAGCAATTTGCACTGTGTGGTGGTCGTCTGTGGTGGTGGTAGTTGTATTATGTGGAAGTGGAGGATATATATATATATATATAATATTATATATAAGACTCCGCTTGCACACGTGGTGGTTTCACCCATTGCAACTTGCGCCGGTGGTGTTTATAATAATATATATACAGTACGTACTTACTTTATAACATTGTTCTGCAGCTACGTATAAATTATGGTATAGATATAGCTAGATATTCATGAATCCAGTAAGATCATAAGTGAAATCACAGCAGAGGGAGTCCGATGGGTTCAAACCTCATATGTAGGTGCCTACTTGGTATACGTAATTTGAATGGTGCCAATACTTTAATTACTTCCTTCTTGTACATTTATCACCACAATAGCACATCAAAGTGATTGTGGTTTTAAGCTGGATATAAAAAGGTTGGGCATCAACTGCTGAATTTGATATCCAGTACAGCAGGCCAGCCTGCCTGTAGAAACCTCAGTGGTAGGCAGTACATTCCGGGAGATTCATCTGACAGAAGTGCTATATACACAATACATCACCTCCTGTATAGTGAAGATGTCTCTCCTCACAGTCAAGCTTCTTGTAGCTCTCACCTGCTTCACTGCCATGTGCCTCAGCACAGAGGTGGCTGATGTTGGCGATATCACTGCATGTTCCAACACACGTGCCTGTCCTGCACCCCTGGACCTCCAGGAAAGAATGGCAGGGATGGGCAGCCAGGGCGCGATGGTGTGCCAGGAAAAGATAGACAGCCAGGACGTGATGGAGTGCCGGGAATAGATAGACAGCCAGGAGATGATGGACAGATCATGATGTAAACATGACAGATCCAGCCAACTTCTGCCCAAAGGAACTGATTACGTATACTCAAAATTCTATACGGTTTTGCAGCTCTAGCATTTCAGGTATTGGGTGCACTCTTGGATGCCAGTATGGCCATCAGATGCATTCAGAACTGTTAATATTTCTATTGACTCCTACTATGTTGAAGGTCTGTCAGTGACTCACAGCATTCCAAGAAACCACATATGGACCTTCACATCAGGGCTGTCTAAACAACGCAACTTGATGCATGGCAACTGCCCCTGTTCCCATTTTCGTGGTCGACGTACAACTTCGTTTCTAGGTGAAGACTACTTTTGCAAATCAGGGAATCAGTGGTATATTGATGACCCTCTGTGGGACTCACAAGGGTGTGCAAGTGGGGGCACTTGCATGTTGTGATTGCAGTGGACCATTGTTCACTACCACACTGAGCCAAGAAGCAAGTGCTGGCATTGAAGTGCGTTGGTGTAATGACAGTGATGGTGAAGAAAGTGGCGTGGAGCAGCTAGAGATATACATTAACTAGCATACAATAAAGGGAGGAACTCACAGACGGAGTACTAGTTCTCTAGTGAGTGGTGTGTGCAAAAACAGTAGTTCATCACTAGGAACAGCTCTGAAGCAGCTCAGTCATCTAACAGTGTGCAGGGACTTCACTTTCTTCCCAATGCTGATATATATTCAAATTCACATTGCGTAAAGGTTTCACTTCAATTTACTTTGCCAAAGTCTATCTATGAATTATGAATACAAACCCAAATGATAACTGTATGCATAATAGAGTGGAGTAAGTAGGTACATGCCCTCCGCAATCTCTCCTCCCTCACTCACTTGTGGTTTTGTGTTTCACACAGACCAATAAAATGAAAAAGACTGTAATGCTGAGGACGAGGATCACCATGGCAACAGCCACTACCACACCAATGATGACAGCCGTGTCCACCCCACCAGAACCTGGAGGTAGAGGAGGAGGAGGAGAAACGGGCTCACTGCAATGAGACTAGCTACAGACTATTACAGGTACAGTTTGAAGTACAGGATATTTCGATCCATGGAGTAACTGCTGAAGTAACCATTGTGCTAAGCTCATGAATCTTGTTATTCATTACTGTCCAAACAGCACTGAACCTCTATCATAACGTATGCACGTATGACCCTGACCCACTGCCATCCCAAAGGACAGCACATCCTAGCCAACAAACTTACGAGGAACTGTGCCTGAGAACACCACTTCAGACCAAGGGCCTTTGCCAAAGCTGACCGGTTCCCTCCGAAGTTGAGTGATTCCGCAGACACGTACCGCCAATACCATCTCATCATTACGCTGATAGGTAATGTTGACCGTGAGGGACATGCTTGTCACACTCTGTACATCGTTGGCCTCCTGTACGGCACCTCCCACTGAATAGTATTGCACCTCGTAGTGGGTGATGTCGGAGTCAACATAGGGTTGTCGGTCACTGGGAATGGCCGACCAGCTCACACTCACATTCTGGTCATCTGTCTGCTCAGCGCGGACATTGCCTGGAGGCACTGTTGCAGCTGCAAAGGAGACAACAAGAAATGACAGACAATCACCATCACTGTGCAATGACTGGATTGGCTGTACATAATGAATGTACACCCACGTAACAGAATTAATGAGCTTTGCACAGTGGTTAAATTGACAAAGTACAGGATGTTTCGCTCCGTGGGTCTTCAACAGCTAAAGTACCGTGGAGCTAAGAGCATCAATCCTGTTATCTATTACGGTCCACACAGCAGTGACTCTCCACCATAACATGTGCACACATGTACGTACGTATGTACGCACTCATACGTACGTAGCTCACAATACAAGGTGACTACAGAATGGCAGCTAAACTAACAATAATTGTTATTCACTACAGCACACCACAGTTTACCCCCACCCCTCCCCTCGCTCATTGTTTCCATATGTTATGCCGTAGGACTGTACAGCGGCCAATGCTCCCGGTCCTCCGGCCGAGACTGCCACCACATAGGCCACTATGAACTGCTGCTGGGTCACTCCCGACACCTGAACTGACCTCATATTCCAAGCCCGAGTTTGATCAGGGTTAGGGACGTCAGCGGTGAATGCCTCAGATGCACCAAAGTCACGAATGTCAAAGTACACATTGTATGTGAGCAGCTCAATGTCATCGTTGGGCTCTGCTGGTGGATCCCAAGTGATGCGCACGCTGTCCTTTGTGAAGGGTTCCACTGTGGGGGTCACTGCCCCTGGAACACCCGCTGAGGAAGGACACAGGGAAGAAGTCAATGATACGGTACAGCAGAGAAAGCACCCAGCTTCAGTGTCACCTTCACCACACACAGGAGTGCTCAGGAGTAGAGCTATCAGCAACTGATGGACCCATGACCTTCATATAGTCAATTTCAGGTTGCCTGTCCCATCCGGAAAAGTGAAGAGCTAAACTGACCAATCAAATTCACAATACTCGGTGATAGTTTGGTATATGTAGCTCGCTTTTGACTGGCCAGTTTGGATTTTTGTTTTCTGCGATGGAACAAACAACCTGAAATTGACTGTACTAGCAACACAGGGCACTAGCATAGCAACACGGCACATCCTGGATCCTCACAGTCTTGATCACAGGCTTCCCCTAGACCTTGACTGCGACACACACTACCACAACAGACCTTGACACAATCTCACACAACACGACTTGCTATGTCCCGGGTTTTTTCTCTTACAATTGCGTATTTTGCTCATAATAATTGACTTCCGTTCATACATTGGGTATATTTTTATACTCTCCTAAGGTATCCTGATATGATGAATGTGTTAATATCATCCAGCATTATGTCACTACAGGTTGTCAGACCGAGCATCCCACATGCATGTCCTCACGTCGTCCACAGATGAAGATCTCTTCCACGTTACTGCCTCTCTTGTTGGACAAGTGGCACTGGTAGCTCGTGAGGTCGGCTGGCTGGATGTTGCGGATGGTCAAGGTGTTCACTGTGTCACTGACAATGGAGACACTGTACTTGGAACCATCTCTAACAATTGACCCATTCTTGAACCACGCCACAGTGGGGACTGGGTTACCATTGTGTGAACAGGTTAGGACTGCATCAGAGCCAAGGGTGACAACCGGGCTGGTGGTGACAGACGTGAAAGTTGGCATAGCTGTAGGAGAGACAACAACAAATGACAAGTCTAACATCTCACTACACACACACACACATAATCAATCACGGGACCACCTTTAACGGTATTTGAGTGAAATTAATTCACATGGTGGTAGTTTGCAGACTCTATCATACATACGTATGTATGTACGTATGTATATACGTACATATGATTGTAGCCTGTCTATATATCCATCACAGACTGCCTTCATAAATTAGGTGACTGCACACTTCTCCCATCCCTAACCTTGCACATCGACATTGACACTCCTTGGGCCGTTGGCATTCAAGGCCTCTCCATTAGTGCCGAGCCCAGGAAGACGAACTTGCACCTCATACTCTCCTGACAGGCTCATTTGCACATTTGAGAGCATCAGATTGCCAAATCGGTCTGGCGACGGATAATCCACATCAACTGCAACTACACACGTACGAGCATGTTACAACATGCATTTAAAACACAAATTGACACTATGACGAACAACACCATGTACGTAAATATGACAAAATTGAAATACTCACTTCGACCAACTCCACCACTGGGACGGGTCCAGCTGTACTGGACACTTGGATTGAAAGTGTCTGCAACACACTCTACTGTGAGATTAGTGCCCTGGAGGATTTCAATGTTGCTAGTGTCTCTTGCAGGCCCAGCCAAGTAACCAGGATTACTTGGACTCCCTGCACAGAAGGAACACAACGTCTCACTGTTGCAGCACTCCAATTCATGAATGTGAACAACACACACACACACACACACACACACCTCCTGGAGTGGCCAACACAGTCAGTGTTCCGGTCCCACTACTGACACTGCCCTGTAGGTTGATCAAGGTACACGAGTACTGCCCTTCATCGCTTGAAGCTACCACAGAGATGAACAGACGAGCAGCTCGAGGGTTAACATGGTACTTGGCAGTGTTGGAGATGTCCAACGGGGCTCCATTGTACATCCACTGCACAGTAGGGTGAGGGACAGTGTCCAGGTTAGGGAAGCAGTCAAAAAAGGCAAGGCCGTTTTCATAGACACTGAGGTCCGTTGGTTCTCTCTGGATCACTGGCAATACTGAGAGACAAGGCCATTGAGAGAGAATGCAGTGTACAGTTGCACAGGTAATAATCAACAACTTCATCTCAGCCTCCCACTCAGCACACTACTGAATAACACATGCAAATGCACATAACCTTAACCAAGGCACAACTTGGGGGGGGGGGGGGGGGGTAAGTCTATGGGCACACATACGTACTTTAGGTGAAACTATCGCACACTCCATCACATTTGTGTGTAAGGTGTCTCAGTGTTAAGCCCAGTTCTTGCCATACACATACAAAATGCTGAGTGCAAGCCCTCCTCCCCTCCCACGTCACCACTGCTACTCACCTGCAGGCAGTATAGATAGATAGATAGATAGAATTTTATTTTACAACAGGAATGCTGTATCTACAGTACACAGTAGATTTTCATACAGGTCCTGGAAAAAACAAAAACAAAAAGTTTGTACTGAACAGTTAACAACAACAATATATATCAAAAGTAATGAAAATAGTGTTCCATTCGATGAATAGTACAGTAGCTAGTTCTACAAGTCAGAATCTCTGCTGTGTCTAAGCACGGCATCTCTAAATAGCTTCCTCTCCTGTAACTCTCGGATAGTTGTGGGTAGATTGTTAAACATCTTGGCACCTTGAAATGCAAAACTTGCGTGATAAAATTTAGTCCTAGGATGTGGTAGATGTAATTTGGTTGAACCTCGAGTCTTTGCATAGTGTAGACTTGAGTTAGATATGAACTTGGAGGAGAGGTAAGATGGTGCTTGATTTGTAACACAACGATGGACCTGACAGACCAATGCATTTCGTCTTCTCACTTCCAGGGTAGTCCACCCCAGTGTCCGCCTAAGCAATTCGCTACTTGTAAGTGGTGGCTTCCGCAAAATCAACCTGAGGGCATAGTTCTGCACCCTCTCTATGCGCTTGCCCAGTGTTGCCCCACAGGAGTTCCATACCACCGAGCAGTAGTCCAGGTGTGGAAGCACAAACGCTTGGTATAACAGCTTCCTGATGTGGCAGGGCAGGTATGACCCAGCTCTTCTGATTGCTGCCAGCTTTCCCATGCACTGATTGTGTACCTTCTGAATATGGGCCTTCCACGTCAGATCCCTGTCGATCTCAACTCCAAGGTACCTCACACAACTTTGTTGTTGTAGCTCCACTTCGCCAACCTTCACCCGTACAGAGTCAGCCTCCTCACGCCTCCCTCTTCTGCTAAGGACCATCAGCTGTGTCTTTGCCACATTCAGTCTTAGCCCATTGGAGTGAATCCAATGGGCTACTCTGCCTAGGTCCTTCTCCACTCTCTCTCCAAGCACCGTTGGGTCAGAGTCCGCTGAGTAGATGGCTGTGTCGTCTGCAAAAAGGTTGATGGATGTCTCCTGTACAACATCTGGTAAGTCATTCACAAACAACAGAAACAGTAGGGGTCCGAGGATAGATCCTTGGGGGACACCCATGGTGACCTTTGCCCACTCTGATGGAACACTGTTCAATACCACTCTCTGTTTCCTCCCTGACAAGTAGTTAGTGAACCATGCCAATTCTGTACCTTGTATGCCATAGGCATTCAGCTTCCTCAGCAGCAAGTTGTGATTGATGGTGTCAAAAGCTTTACTGAGGTCAATCATTACTGTGGCTACAAACTGGCCAAGATCCAGGGCTTTCTTCCAGTCATCAGTTGCTCTTAACAACACGTCTTGGGTTACATCCACAGTTCATCCACTGTCCTGGACACTAGTTCCCCCAGCAGTCGCTGCACCCGACACTGGTAGGCACCCGAGTGAAGGGCCACGTCAAACTGGGTGAACGTCAGTGTGCTGGTGGTTAGATCCTCGTTGATGCTATTACCCTCTCCGAGATTGGCACTCACATCTTCTCCATTCAGGAGCCAAGTGGTCCCAAGCAGATGCACAGAGCTGAACCGACAAGTGAGGGTGATGCTACCATCTGGGCCGGCGTAGCGCCTGGTTTCTCCGTCAATGGTAGGCACGAGGAGAGCTGAGTAAGGACGGACAGAGCAGGAGTAAGGGATGAGGTTTCACTCCTTCCAGCCAACACAAATACAAATACAAGTACAACACACACACACACACACACACACACACACACACACACACACACACACACACACACACACACACACACACACACACACACACACACACACACAATACCCACCAGTAGTGTCCAGTCCACACACACTTGGTGCTGATGCATTGCAGCCCACAACTATGAGGTCGGTAGTAGATTCAGACGTCCTGCCTATTGCAACACACTTCCCAGCATTCTCCATTGCTCCAGTTAGTTGAAGGGTTGTTCCCACCAAAATGGTGCTCAGTTCAGAGCCCACTGCAACGCTGTGACGTAAGTTCCCCTGCATGTCATAATTTAGGCCAGTGAGGTAAGGGGCCGTAGGATTGAGGGCAGTGACCAGACTGCGGACACGCTCAAATTCACAGCTGCTGCGAAACTCCAAGAGCTGTCCTGTTGCCCCAAACATTGTGCCTTCACCTTGACAAAATGAGTTTGTTTCTGCAAAGTTTTTGCGAAATATTGAGTCCTCTGGAAAGAAGTTGAAGCATTTTGTCTCTGGACATGTGTTACAGTAAAAAGTGTGGTACCCAGGAGGGCAGGCTGTGGACAGTCGAGTGTACACTGAAGGAAGAGGAGACAGAACAGAGTGATAAGAAAGAGCTTAATACATTATACGTATATGTATATATAATTGTGGAAGTCAACATAGTCACAATGAGGAATTCACTTCATTCAATGTGTGTGAGTGAAGTGGGGATGTGATGGGGATGGAAGTCTACTGTTGCAAATTTGGCACTCTATTACACTGTCTGTTCCTCTATTTCTCACCAGCTAATAACCCAAGCAGCACCAGGGAAGGGGAGGGAGTCTTGTGGTACATCTTGAGAGGGCACTGTGTGGATGGTGGAGGGAGGAGAGGGGGGAGGGTGTCTGAGCATATGACATCATCACAACAACAATACACACCATCACCACACACAGCCCACAGCAAAGGGGAGTATACTGTATGTCTTGGGAGTCACAGTGCAACACACAACCATGAGGTCAGCCTCTGTACACTGCACTGCCTAACACAATAACCACTAGTCTACTGGCATACCTAGTACCAACATACATACATACATACATACATACATACATACATACATACATACATACGTACATACATACGTACATACATACATACGCATACGTACATACACACATCACTGGATGATTACAACAGATAGTCCCTATTTCATACACCTACACAAGGATACTGGTAAGAAGGGGCTAGCAGGCGAGACTACGTAGGTCAGAAGCAACATCCCACTAGATGCTGATTGGATGCCAATTGTTCCACACACATACCAAACAGGCCTACATATTTATTAGTGCAAGTGAAAGCACAGCCACTAACTGTCAGCATGTGGTGTGTGGGGGGGAGGGGGGGAGACAGACAGAACAGGATTCGTTCGAGTACAAACAGCACGGACTGCAGGAGAAATTCTAGCTATGAGTTTTACTGTGTGCTAAGTTTTCCTACGTGAACCCTGCATTTATCATTCAATGTGTGTATATGTCAGGAATTACTTACCTGCAAAACATACTATCATAAAACACAATTGTAATATATATCTTGAGACAGTGGCTAAACTTGCAAAGTGGTTTCCTGCTCTATTGCTCATTACGGAATACTTGTTGTTGTGAGTTAGTAGCAATTGCTACTGCAACTATAAGCAATCTAACTGCATGCGAGTGTGATGTCAGGAAATGTCAATGTCACCAGTAAACGTTGCGGAGCTTCAAGTCTAACATAATTTGTGGATGCTTGCCTAACCTCATTCACATCTCTCAGTGGGGTGTATCATACTGACTTAGCAAAAATGTTGCCAGATGTAGGGATTGATGGTGAAGTATGTATCCAACGTGCCTTGAAGCTGACGAACGTTTGACTTGGGTTGTTAGAATGTCATAGTATACCCTACTCCTTGTTCCTATACTTTTTCCACTAGTTGGTTTTACCATGCAGCTACTTGATAGGGGGCACCATCCCTACATCTCTACAGGTTTTGGTGAAAACCATTTTACTTCGCTTGTTTCTGTCCTTTTATGGAGTGCCAACTGCACATCATGAAGATTACATCTTTAATTCTTGGAACACATGAGCCACATGCATGCAAACTTTCGCTGCAATCATACAAGCATTAGAACACATGTACAAATAATTATGGCAGTTTCTGATCGACTACACAGCCTTGCATTATTCAATGTGTTCAGCGTGCATTTTCAAATGTAGCTAATTCCCATAGAAACGGCTCAGGCGCAAACCAAAGGGAATTTTGTCGCTTTTGTCCCTCACGAGAGCCAAGAAAATGGCCGCCAATATAAATGTTATGGAACGCAATACCTTGCCTGTACTTTACAATATAAATTCCAGTACAGTTATATAACCGCAGCATCAAAATTATATATATAGCGCTATATATATATATTATAATATATGTATAATATATATTATATATATATTATTATTATTAGAGTGTATCATGTACAAAAGTACACTAGGGCAATCCTGCCCCATGCAGCACTGTGTCAATTATAACAAAACTTCACTGTAAAATAACAATCAAGTCTGGGGAGGAATGGGAGCATCTGCAACAAAGCGCTTCTTCCAGAGACTTTCTACTGCCCTTGCCACTGCTTCATCACAACACGCCCTGTCCATTATTCTCACTACCTTTTCATTATCCCCCAGTTCATGCCATCCTTTCACCCTACTACTCATCAAGTTCTCCAATCTCTTCCTTTCCTTCACTACATACGCACATCTCATCACAAAGTGCTCAGTATCCTCCACCTCTCCATTTCCAGACCCTATCTTCTCTTCTCAAGCCATGCCACCTCCCAATCTCTACTCCCAACTCTGCTGTACCTCCTCTCAACTTAGCCATCATCCTCCTGCGCCTCTTACAATTCATCCCTACACAACGAGCCTTGCATTCATTGTCCATAAGTTTCCCAGTCATTTCTAACTTTGAATTCCCCTTTGCCTTCTCCCTCCAAACTGCTAGTATATATATATACTAGAAAATTGACGGTTCTATTCGCCCGGTTTACACTCTGTAGAACGCTAGTGCTGGTTATCCATTGTATTACGGTATACAAACAACCACTACCATCCCTACATCATGCCTACATATACTGTTTCCACTCTGCAGAACGCTAGTGGCGGTTTTCCAATGTATTACGGTATACAAACAACCACCACCATCCCTACATAGACAGCACTACCGTGCTGTGTGATATATGTATATTATAATTATGTGTATATATATACGACGGGCGCAAAATGAAGACACTATACAAGCATTAAAAGCGCTGAACAGAAAGTTCTGTACGAGAACGCTAACCTCAGTGGGTGCCTTTGGCTTTCTGCTCTAATGTGTCATAGTTCGAAAATCAGTGATAAATCAAGGGAATTCGGGGAAATTGCTGGCAGCTATACTCGTGGTCTGACACCATCAAAGCTCGCTGCAGTAGGCGGGCCAAAAGTGGGCGTAAAAACGGTTTGATTGGTCCACGTGATCGAACATCCTCGCTATACATTCCCTGATAATACCAATGGTATGTATCTAGGAGACCTTGCAATTGCATAATCTTCACTCACGCCTGCAATTCTGGTCGGTGTTTTTTACTATGCATGACCAAAGGTACACTTTGCATGACTCACAAGGCGCATGCACATTCCTTGTGTGTTTGCACAGCATCTTTCTCCAGCTAGCTCGGGGCAGGTATGAATATCCCTTTCCTGCAGCTGCAAATGAGTTGAGACCTAAGTGGTATGTTGCATTGAGTGCCGTTGTTGGTCATTCTCTGTATCATTGATCTGTTTATATGAAGGCACAAGGGATTTATGTACTAAACAGACAACCATACCTACAAATGGTGATGATGCACCTGTACATGTAGGAGGTAATTTAAGGAAGAAAGATGTGGGCCCATGGCTATAGCTATATGCATGGTCACTGCCAGCGTCCATCTAGCCATGCAGTTTTATTTTGTACATAATTGATCATAGTCATACAGTGTATAAGACATTTAACAAAGTCTATCTATGAATTATGAATACAAACACAAATGAAAACCTTCCACTATAAATTCAGCACACACCAGTCAATCAAATGACTACAAATACACAGGCTCTTCTGTTAGGGACCCAGTTGTATTTACTGATTGATAAGCAGGATTCTCCTCCATTGTAATATCACTGCTGGTCACACCCACTACACACTCATATGGTTGAAGTTCAGCTGCTTGATAAGCAGGGTTCTCCTCCATTGCAACATCGCTACTGTTCACACCCCCTATAGCCACAAACTCCTCATACGACTGAGGCTCTGTTTGGGCTTCGGATGGTGTCACCTCCCCATAGGCTGGGTTCGGTTCCAGATTTACATCCTCGAAATGGGAAGGTACACCTTTCAACTCCACTTTGACATTAGCATGTGTTGACCTTGAATTACAGCACTGCACTGGATGCAGGAAGGGAACAGACAGATGAAGGGGAAATGGTAGATGTTTGGTAGATGATGAACTGTTTGAATGGACTGGCCATGGGTGAGCCCAACCAGATGAAGTGGTGCATACAACAGCCTACCCGATTAGCTGGAGACTGTATGCATAACAGAGTAAAGGAGTTGATACATGCACGTCCTCCACCATCTCTCATCCCTCATTCACTTGTGGTTTTGTGCTTCACACAGACCAGTACAGTGACAAAAACTGCAATGACGGGGAGGAAGACCACTGTGGCAACAGCCACCACCACACCAATGATGACAGCAGTGTCCATCTCACCGGAGTCTGGAGAAGGAGGTGAAAAAAAGGCAAAGGATAAACAGGTTCATTTCCATGATAGCTACAGACTTGTTACATGTGCTGTTTTTAGAAGACGCAACACACGAACGCCTAAATGCATATGCAGCAGAGTTGTACACACTGTGCCGTGATAAGCCAACCTGTTACAGTGACCTCTTGAGGTACAGACGTGGTGGAGCCATGCTGGTTAGTGACAGTGACAGTGACAGAGTAGGTCCCTGGACCGAGGGTTACCTCCACACTACCACTGGTGGGAGTGGTCAGGTCGGTAA
Organism: Aplysina aerophoba; assembly: GCA_949841015.1. Classification (NCBI taxonomy): domain Eukaryota; kingdom Metazoa; phylum Porifera; class Demospongiae; order Verongiida; family Aplysinidae; genus Aplysina; species Aplysina aerophoba. The sequence continues at coordinate 1,827,622 of OX465044.1, forward strand.
CAGGGAGGGGCTGCTGTCCTGTCTGACGTCTGCTGAGAGGTGATTGTGACATTGAGATGGAGTACTGGAGGCTGTCCTCCCTGGTACCGGGATACATGACAGCCAGTTGGACAGTCAGTCCACCAGCAGTGGGGGTGAGGGCCACTTGTGGGGTTGAGGGACGACCTGCAGGGGGAGGGGAGGGAAAGAAAGTTTATGTACGTATGCTAATAAGTGCCAGGCACATATTGCCCATGCTACTTACCAAGGAGAGGCCTGACTGTGGTGTTGACCCACACTGTTCCGAGTATGTTGGTCAGGGTAATGTTAAGGGAGTACTCTGTGCCGGCCTGCAGTCCCATGATGTAGAGGAAACTGCCATTCCTTGTAATCTGATTGGCAGGGTGGAGGGTGCCATCAACAAGGACCCACACTTGTATGGACGGGTCGTCCGGTTTGGCCAAGTTGAGCTGCACTCCTGCACAGCACACTGGGATGTTAGTGGCGCTCAGTTCAGTGGGGGGAGCAGTGGCGTTGGGAGGGGCTGCAGTGGGCAGCAAACCATGCACATGAATAGAAATATTGCCACACATGACTTATACAGTTACAATATGAATTCATGTATATACACTACCCACATACACACTGACCACCACTGAAATGCACTACATTTAACATGTGATGGGCCATGCATGTCATATACAGTAACTCACAAGGAACAATTACATTAGCAGACACTGGGTCACTTGTCCCCACTGAGTTCACTGCAAAGGCCCTCAGAGTGACTCTCTCTCCCTTGGTGAAGTTCACACTCAGTTGGTTTAGCGGTAACACCACCTGCATCTGCTCAGAACTGGGAAATGTGTAGTTTGTCCCTATCACTTCAACCTGCAGCAAAAGAGGTGCGTGTCTCAGCTGAGTTGATGAGTTCAACTGGTTCACTTCCTAAAGGCCCCATGCCTTCCCTTCACGCCATGGAACTCCTCTCCTGCATGCCCACCAGAGCACAAGCATTTGCTACAAACACAAGTGCACCAACTCACTGTGTATTGTGTCACACTCTGTCCTCCGTTGGTCAGCAGAGAGATGTTCACCTCCACCTCAAACAGGCTGAGTACTGCCACCTCCACACTGACAATGATGGGGACTGGAGGGGGGAGAGACAATGAAATGTATGGTCACTCATCTGTGACATTAAGACGCTGTACACAACACAGGTATACTCTCCAGTCACTTTCCCATTGCTCACATACTGCACAAGGTACATATTTGGCCTTCGTGGAAGTCATGTTAGTGCTAAGCAGACATATCCCACATGCATACGTACTCTCCAGTGTCTTGCCCGTCACTCACCAGAGTCAGGTGTGCTGAAGGGTACAGTCCCCTGAGGACTTCTCCCGTACACATTCCCAGCCTCCACAGACACAGTGTAGTGTGTGCTGTGTTGGAGGAAGGACAGGTTGAGGGACAGGGCCTGAGTCGTCGCCACGGTAGTGACTGTCCCATTGGTCAGTGTAACAGTGTATGTGAGGTAAGGTCTGTTCTCTCTGCTGTCCAGTGATGGGTCCCAAGAAGGGTCTTTGACCCCTCCATCGTCTTCTGGAGCTCCCCATGTCAGTTGAGCAGTGAAAGGATGGAGGTCAGACACAGTCACAGCAGGAGGTACACTGGGGAGACCTGATGTGTGTGTGTGTGTGTGTGTGTGTGTGTGTGTGTGTGTGTGTGTGTGTGTGTGTGTGTGTGTGTGTGTGTGTGTGTGTGTGTGTGTGTGTGTGTGTGTGTGTGTGTGTGTGTGTGTGTGTGCGTGTGTGAAAGGATCGAGTAGAGATGTGAGTTAATACGTATATATGTGTAATGCAACATTAGAAGAGATGAACTGAGTGAGAACAGAAGTGCATTGGACGCTCAACTAACAGACAGTGTGCACTAGCACACACCTACTACCAGGAGGTTGTGGTAGATGGTGGCACTCCCACGAGTGCTGGTTACAGTGCAGGAGTAGTTCCCACTGTGGCTCCTCTGTGCCAAGGAGATAGTGAGGACATTATCTGTCACTGTTACAGTGTCACCAGTAGTGACAGGTGATCTGTCAACAGCTATTGACACAGTGTCAACAGGAGGGTTGGCAGCAGTTGGTGTGCAGTTCAGAGTGAAGGGAGCTCCAACCATCAACTGAGTGAGCTGGACTTGAGCAGTGTCAGCATACTCAGGAGGATCTGTGGCAATTTGGAGGATTGAAAGAATTATGGTGTTCACATCAGAGCAGCTTAAATGCTGTCAATCAGAAGCACTCACACTGAACATTGAGAGTGAAGCTGGCAGACCCCACTCCTGCTGCATTGGAGCTGGTGACTTGGTACACTCCAGAGTCATCCCTCACTGTGCCTGTGATGGTTAGGCCACTCACGGACACAGCCACCCTGCCATCGTTAATGGCCTGGTTGTTCTTGGTCCAGGTGAAGCTGTTAGGTGCAGGAAGGGGATTGGCAGTGAACTGAAAGGCGTAGCTGAAGTCTGTACCTTCCAGGATGGTAGTAGGATCAGTAGAAGCAGTGTACTCCGGAGGATCTGAATAAACGAATGTGTACATGGCCACATGTGTGTGTGCGTGTGCATGTACGTACGTGTGTGTGTGTGTGTGTGTGTGTGTGTGTGTGTGTGTGTGTGTGTGTGTGTGTGTGTGTGTGTGTGTGTGTGTGTGTGTGTGTGTGTGTGTGTGTGTGTGTGTGTGTGTGTGTGTGTGTGTGTGTGTGTGTGTGTGTGTGGCTATTGAAGCCATTGACAGCAAATCGAAATATAGACAGCGACTAGTGGAAGAACCGATAACCACAACATACCAACCTAAGGGCTAACTTAGAGCAATCATGACTATGACACGTGGATGAGGGACAAATCACCGCAGTGGCTGACGGGCAAGGAGGGTACAATCCGCGACAGCCTTTTGCCACTACATGCCCCACTTCTTTTACTACGTTCATGGTAGCCGAAGCAAAGTGGAGAACACATGTACAGCCAATCAATGCTACCACCTAGACTGGTAAGATGGAACCCATTCAGCAGTCCCTGCCACAACAGCACAGAGGAACAACTGGCCATGGTGTCAACTCAAGAAGGAGCAACACCACAAGAACATCAAGAGACTTCTTACTAGCCTGACCATGCATACACATCACTCCACATTTCTACACACACCACTCCGAATGCATACCCAACCTACAGATACATACACAACGCATACATGCACACACACCATTTCACGTGCATATACAACCCATGACACTATTTCACTCTTCCAAATCCACTCAAGAGTCATAAACACTTTGGAGCAGTGCCATGCATCAGGCAGCATGTAGGCAGCCACTGTATTGTCAAAGACCCCATTTTCCTTACTTTTGTACCTTGGTATTAATGAGAAGGTTTTGCCCATGTGCATATGTTTGAGCGTGAGCATGTATGTACACAACAAAGAAAGACTTGAATACATCCTCACATGACCTCCCACTGAAGTCAGAAGAAACTCACAGAATACTCCAAGAACTGCCGGTGGGCCAGGCTGCTCAATGATCCTGCCTTGCTGGTCCTCCCCAAGACAGAACACAAACAGACCATCGAGTAACCTAGAGACGTTGGTCAAGATTAAGGGAGATCTGAGTGGTCCTGAGACTGTCACACTGTTCACTCCTGGGACGTTAACTGTGCTTAATTGAACCCTCTGATCAATGTTGTCTTCTCCTCCCATCAACTGCCATAGTACAGGGTCTGGGTTACCGTTGACAGTCGTACTACAGGTAAAGTTGGCATCTTCCCCCTCGATCACAGTCATGTTGGCTGGGAGACTCACAAACACCAACTCTGCGCCACAAACTGAAGAATTTACAATCAGAAATGAGATCATGTTAAAGTGTATGAGTGTGATGAATGCTGCACTGTAGTGCACATACATATTCATATATATTCATTCAAGTAATTAATTCTGTGGCACGAAACTATTTCATACGAAACAAGACACCTTAACAATGGTAGTCCCTGGCAATGCATAGGCGTCATGGCAAAGAGGATTACATAAGGTACGGTATCACAGTGGAGCTATATTGGGGATGCAATTACTTCCTGTGGACGGCTGCAAAACTAAAGTCTTTCCCACACAATTGCCACATAATGTGAAGTACTAATAGAACAGGCTAAAGCCATCCTTTTATCCAGTTCCTTCTGCATCTGCAGGGACATCAACAAATAGCTAGTAGTGCGATTGTGTATAGGTATTGGCATTGGAGATCCACACAGTGTCTACCGTTTGGCTAACCAACTCAACCAGCCAATCACATCACTGCTACGTATAACAGTTTGGCAAAATATTTTACCTTTAACTAGTAAACTCAACAGGATTCGTTCACACCACCACATCATGTCGATGTGCAAGTGCATGCATTACTCATGTGCGTTAGCTATGTATTATATAGCTAGGGAGCCTTCATGGACCACCCCCTTTGTGACTTCCACACTCTAGCTAGCTGCGGAGCTATTAATGAATACCGCTGGAAGTCCATGTAGTATTGGGGTTACAGGCATCTCCAGGTCAAGCGCGTACGTATAGCTAGGTAAGACGCCACCACGACCCGTGAGTGTGCTCTGTGACCCCTGTCGCGTGTGATAGGCCTAGCTAGCTATAATATGGGTGGCTAGCTACAATCACAACGCTTAGCCTTAATTCCACGTACGTACATCTGTGAACGTGCACTCACCTACCATAGCTCACAGCTAAAACAAGCAAATGCTGTAACATTGCGGCCAATTCGAATCCGTCACATGCAGCTACACCACTGCGTCCGAATGCTTGGCAGGCGAAAATGGCGGACCCGCCCTTGCATGAATTAGAGTGTACATGATAAGTGTACAACAGTGCGTATTATGATATGAGCTAAATGGCAGCAGTTTATACGTATACGAATCCGGATATTAACTAATCGTATTCCCTATTGGAGTCAAAGCAGAATTTCTCAGTTACATAGATATAGCTAACCTAGTATAGCTGGTGCATATAAATTGGCTGCGGAGGACAAATTACATATTGCCTGCTTTGTAAATTAAAGGAAGCTCAAGTAGTCTCCCTTGATTGGTGGATAACATTTCATGGGCAATGCTTACAGTGTCCAACACGATGCAGTGTAGCCTCGTGCATTTCCTCTACCAAGTTGCACCCACCCACCAACCTGACCCCCATGTAGTTGAGAAGAGAGGAACCAGCAGTAGCAGCAGTTATGCTGTTTGGACCAGAGCCTTAGCATATAATTATATATGTACTATAATGTGCATGTACACATGCAGCCCGTGCCATATGTGTACAGCCACCTATATATAATATATGTTTATTATATTATTGTCATTACGTACGTAGCTGCACATAAATTAAGACACTGCACAATTAATAGGATGCAATGCTGGCCATATGCATGGGTTTGACCATGCAAGCTCTATGCATGGCCGTCTGTAAGCACAGAAGAACATGTACACCTGCCTGCATGAACATATGACTGCGCTGCACATTGGAAGTCCTCCATTTGTACAACATACCATGTACTGTGTACTGTAGAATCCATCCACTGTCATTAATTCATTAAAACATGTTTCATATGCACAGTCATGCAGTGGCGCCTGAGATGAGGGCGAGACTGGTGTTCATGCTCTAGTGCAGTTAGTGTGGTGTTACACAGAACAAGTGATGGGTTTGTGAGTGGGAGGTGCTGAACAACACAGGGGAATCAGGAGACCATCTTCTCCAACTGGTTCTGTAGGCTTCGGTAGGAGTTGAGCGTCTCCTTCAGCTGTGGGGTGGATGGGTCTAGTGTCTCCAATCGTACCACATAGTCACTGACGGCACCGTGCGTGTGCCCAAGGAATCGGTTCCTGTAAACAGTAATGACAGGGGAATGTATACTCGCTGAAGGACACACTGACACAGCCACACTACAGCCACACATGAACACTCCTCTGTATGCTGTTTACAAGTCCACAACTGCACCATTTGTAATTGTGCAGCCTCCTTCATACATACCCGTATCCTGCACTTCAGGCACAGCACTTACGCACCATCTACTGCTACTACTGCAACACTGCACCTATCACACATGCACACACATACACACACACCACACACACGCACACGCACACACACACACACACACACACACACACACACACACACACACACACACACACACACACACACACACACACACACACACACACACACACACACACACACACACACACACACACACACACACACACACACACACACACACACACACACCGTTCATACTGTGGTCCAGCTGCCGGACTAGCAAGATAGAAGTCGATGAGAGACTTCACTGCCCAGTAGACATGGAGAGGACGTCGCTGGTTGGCCCAGAACTGGTCCTAAACAAGAAGCAACAGTGCACTTAACGCAAAGTCAACATCACACACCATCCCCTAAGGCAGAGCTGCACTGCAAGACCAACACATGATAAGCCTGTGGGATTGTTAGGGGAGTTCTTTGTTCTTTGTTGAGGATGTTTTTTTAACACGGTTTGTTAATGATTCATGCTGAGAGTCCATGCAAAGTGTTTGATCGTTCTGTCTGGACATCCGATCGACTGCACACAAACCCTTACATAGGCATCTACACGCACACATGCACGCACGCACGCACGCACACAGTACTAGCTGACATGTATGTGTTGTACATGCGGCAGACACGTAGCAATGGTGGCACCGATGGCTCACGTTGGCTTGCACAAGGTTGTTGTAGACAGCGAGGAGTGCCTCCACTGTGACCCCCACTCTCCTGAAGGTCTCCTGTACACACTCCACTCTCCACCCAAACCGACAGCTCTGCATCTCAAGGAGCTTCACCAGGAAGCCTGAGGAAATGGAGTGGGGATGTGTGAATCAAAACTTCACCCACACCTTACCTGCCCACACCCTCACATGCCAACCAACCAACCTCCCACCATACTCCCACGCATGTACACATGCATGCACACACGCACACACACGCATGGGCACGCACACACACTTACCAACAGGGAAATAGCGTTCTGTCTGTGCATAGAGCTGTCCCAAAGAGATAATTTTGCGCTGAACACCCGTCATTTGCACATCAACAGGTTGCCCAGCTGACTTCTCCAAGACTGGGGAGAATAAGGAATGACAAAAAGAGAAATCGTCAACACATTACCCACGTTGAAGGAGATCACCACATCAAGGCCAGTGTTAGAGTGAAGCCAAGGAAGGGCCAAGGGCAAGCCCGAGGCACATCAGAGGCTTCCTGAAAGCACTGGTCTTCGCCAGTGAATGTATAAGAGTCGCGTATCCCTCTTGGCACGGATACGTATATCCCATACCTATTGCCTGATAAAACACTTACTCATAATACCAAAGTTTAACGCCTATACAGGCATCACCTTGAGCCAGAGAACAGCATAAGAAAACAGCAATGTGACACTCAGCTTTACGTATGTATTCACACAACTGTTTCTTATTCCACTCCCTGTATAAGATGCCTATATACGTATGTATATATATATATAGGTATAGTATATATATAGGTATAGTATATATATACATATGTTGGTATAGTGTTTGTTTGCATTGTCTTTCAGTTCACTTTAGCTTGTAATTTGAAATATGTGTACTGTTTGTATACCGCACATGTACACACACAGACATGCACTGTTTGTATACCGCACATGTACCCACACAGACGTGTACTGTTTGTATACCGCACATGTACACACACAGACATGTACTGTTTGTATACCGCACATGTACACACACAGACATGTACTGTTTGTATACCGCACATGTACACACACAGACATGCACTGTATACACGCTTATCTAATCAGTCATTCCAACATTGCGTGTGCATGCCAACATTGTGCTCACTCAGGCTGGACCCACAATGCCTTGCATTTGTCTAGTAATTTTATATTGCCTGTACACCCTAATTATCTGTATAAAACGTACAATCAGAGGGCAGCATGCAGGAAGCGCAACACAGCAATGACGCCATTTCAGGCCATACTGCGTGCCATGTAGTAAATGGCCAACGCTCTTCGGTGCCACTCCAGGTTCTTCGTCATGGTCTGCGTGGATACGTGACGCTGGTGAAGTGCTCATGGTCGATCAGAGTGCCATTAAGGTGCAGAAGTTGCGGAAACTGTGGAAACACTCAAAACTAGTTTAAAGTGGGCACAATTTCAGTGCATCATTTGCCCTGCGCTTTAACAGTACTCATCTAAACATCAGTGGATGGCTGCAAATCCGCAAAAACCGAAATGTTTAGTCCCCTGAAAAGTAAGGTCCATAACAGTCCATACTGTACATTTTAGGCTGGTTTCATTGCTACGCACATGATATGCAAAGCACGTGTAGAAGGAACAGGAAGTTGCTGTCCACAGACCCTTCCATGCTGCGCCACAGAATCAATTCCACCCACCTCCCTTACTTCAACTGCACCCAGGCCTGGCTCCTTCAAACCCACCCACTTCCCCTCCCTCAACCCTAGCCACCCCCTTAAAGCACTGGCTACACAAGACTACCTGACCTCCCCTCACCTCCACTAACAATACTCCTCCACAGTGACTCCACCAACCCGCTGTCGTAGTGCCCCGCACAGTGCAGTATGGCCAGCTTGCACTCATGCAGCTCAAACTCATCGGCAAACTGTCCATAGAGGGTGGTAATGTCCATCAGCTGGGCGTTGAGCTGAGCAAAGGCTTCATCCCTCTCACGGGTTTGCGGCAGTTGCTCCACCTCTTTTAGAATGTGGACCTGGATACGGGCGACCTAGAGGGGGAGGGGCTGCTAGTCATGCCTATTGAACTATATATACGCTCATCATAACCTTGCAGAAGATAGAGTTACTACATCATGTGCATGTATATACGTAATACATAAGTATGCGCACACATGCCGTTACTATCAACCACCAAATCAGCAGAATGCAGGGTGGCTGTCCCTGTGACCTTTGACCCTTGCGTTCTGACCCTGCTCCTCACCTCCATCTTCTCCTCAAGTTGGTGGAGCAGCTCTCCGTCATGAGAGAAGCTGGTGGTCATTGTGGTACTCTTGGCACACATCACCGCTCGAGAGAGGTACTCCATTCGCTGATCCAGAGAGAAGTGTGGACTATACCGGGTAAAAGAAGGGAGGGGAGGGGAGGGGAGGGGAGGGGAGGGGAGGGAGGAAAAATAGGGGAATGCAGGGAGGGAGGGGAGGGAGCGTCAGTAATTGACAGGAAGTACACACGTAGGTGAGCATGGGTTATGGGACACTCTTTGCATGTACGTGGTGGAGAGCGTGAATGTGTAGGAGAGACAGCCCTACACCGTTACACTGCACGGCAGTCACTCTTGATGCACAGCAGACTGCATTTCATGTACGTACGTATGTACGTAGCTACACCACTACACCAGTAACCTCATTTCAAGGAGGTTTGTATGGGATCTAATTGGCTGTACTCATCAAAATGGCTTTATGCAGGACAGGACACCACAGAAAGACAGACCTGTGCCTAGGACATCTGTATCATTGCAGATTTGTTGAAGTGCTGTACACATCAAGATTTGCTTCCCGGAGGCTTGTGACTGCATGCGTGCGTATGGCAATGCACCCACCCCTCTCCTTCTGCGAGCTTGCTCAGAATCCTGGCTGCTGCCCCGTAGTTCCTCGTCCGCTCATAGTACCTCCAAAGGAGGTCCATCACCATCAGCTGAGACTGAGGAGGGAGAGGAGGGAGGGGAAGGGAGAGGAGGGGAGGGGAGGGGAGAGGGGAGGGGAGAGGAGGGGAAGGGAGGGGAGAGGAGAGAGGGGAGGGGAGGGGAGGGGAGAGGAGGGGAGGGAAGGAGAGGGGAGGGGAGGGAAGGGGAGGGGAAAGAGGGTAGGAGAGGAGGGGGAAGAGGGGAGCTAAAACAGTACAGCCCTTAACCTCCAATGCAAAACCGTCCAGCACACTGCCCTAACCCCACCTTGGCACTCACCTGCAGGTCATCTGTGACGGAGTGCTGCAGGAACTCCTCCACGTAGGGTGAGTCCACCTGTACCAACCGGTCAGTGAGCCTGGAGGTGATCATCCACTGGTACACGGTGAAGTGCAGCAGGGGGTCCTGGGCACGCAGGGTGAAGAGCAGGGTGGCCTCGAACTGCATTGAGGACAGGAAGAAGGGTGAACAAGGTAAGCAAGTGTGAGTGTGTGTGTGTGTGTGCGCGCAAGCGCGCGCGCGTGTGTGCTTGCGTGTGTATGTTTGTGTGTACGTGTGTGTGTTTGTGTCTGTGTGTGTATGCGTTGTATGTGTCTGTGTACAGCACACACCTCTTCATCTGGGTTGCTCTGTGGAGGCTGAGATGCTGAGGGTGGGCCAGGCTGGGCAGGCACAGAAGACTGAGGGGCGACCTGCGAGCAGCATGCCTGGTGAAGGGTCCTGAGGAGCTCCAGCACAGGCTGGTAGCAAGCAATCCTGTGAGAGGGGGAGGTGGCCAGGAGGGTTATAGGAGGTGGTGAAGAGGTGCTTAAATGACTCAAGTGAACTAGCGAATTGATTTTAAGCATATATGTACATATGAACGTGGTAGATTCAGTCAATATGAACTTATGCCTCTACGATATCATTGTACATATCTGTAGTAGCTATGTTACTGCACTTAACACAGTTTCACGTGAACATGTACGTACGCACACACAGAGAAACAAATATGCATGACAAATCTCTGTGTGGCTACATACGTAGATGTAGGCATGACTGAGAATGGAGGACTTCACTAGCCAGAAGACATCGGTCCCCAATTCTAGCTAATGAAGTTCTCAATTCTCAATCATCAAATGTGCACGAGTCAGACAGACAGACATACATATGGACATACATACGGACAGACAGACCTGTAGGCATACAAAGTTGGGAGGACTTCAGCAATGTACAGTAGGTATGCCAGCAATGTTGGCATACCAAGTGTATATACAGTGTATGGTGCACCTGTCACTGTAGACTTTTGCATTGGTGACGTCATCATGGGGAAGTCCCTTCCTGAAGTGGTGTACAGCAGTGTCCTTCTCATCTTTGTGCGCTGCCGCACACAGACACAGCTCAATCACACCTTCATAGTAGTGGGCTGGATGGGTGAGAGGGAGGAGGGGAGGGGAGGGGAGGGGAGAGAGGGAGGGGAGGGGAGGGGAGAGGAGGGGAGAGAGGAGGGAATCAAAAAAGTGGAAGCAATGTGGGTGGCAGTCAATTCATTCCCCTACTTATTCTCTCATCCTCCCTGTAATAGCGCCTGACGTGTGTGTGAACATGTGTGTGTGTACAGTTGCATGTTAATCCAATGTTGTACCGTGTTTTACTGTGTTTCTGTGTATGCAATGAGTCGAGTTAAGCTGAGTGACGCCCGTTCTCTGAATGAGCAAAGCACAGTATACATAGCATCCCCCATCCCTCACCGGTCTGATACTCAAGGCACACTGCAGAGAGGTTCAACTTATTTGTGACTCGGCTCAGCAGCGTCAGTGACTCCCTCAACATGGCTGCCCGCAGGTGGGCGTCTTCGCATGCCTTTGCTAGCACAATCTGCTCATGGGCTGGAGCAAGGGGAGGAGAGAGACAGGTTTTTGTACCGGACGAAGGCCTTTGTGGTCACAACATTGTACAAGTACAATCTACTGTGCTAAAGTGAAATGCTCAACATCACTACTACCGTTTAAAGCCGTAGCCACGAGCCTCTATCACATCATCAGGAGAGATATTTACCAAAGAAATATAACCCATGGAACAGGCAATGTACGTATGTATGCATGTAAGTAGGTACGTATGTACATAGTATGCACATAAGAACACATGTAACAGCTGCTCTAACCTGTTGCCCACTCACCTTTCGTGATGGTTGCATCATCTTCACTAAACAAGGTCGGTGCCATTTCCCTCAACCGAGCAGTTAGGCTCTCTGTCATGTTGGAGTCACCAATGTGCAGGTCAAGCATCGACTTGATTAGTTCGTTGGCAAGGGATTTCCCCTTGACAACCAGTTCCTTGAAGGTAATCCTCTTCAGCCAAGCCTTGCTAGTCTGGAGTAGGATGAGGGAGGTTGTTGGGAGATTGGAATTGAAGGCACACAATCTCATACTTCATGGTATACTTAGCAGTGGGCAGTGACACAGCCCAACAGATCACCACAACTCATCAACTCCCCCCTTACCACACTTCTCCCCGTCCCTCCTTCTCTCCCTCCCCCACTCCCTTCTTTCCCTCCCCCACTCCCCTCTCTTCCTTCCCCGCTCCCCTCTCTCCCTCCCCCACTCTCCTCTCTCCCTCCCCCACACCCCTCTCACTCCCTCACTCCCCTCTCTCCCTCCCCCATTCCCCTCTCCCTCCCCCACACCCCTCTCTCCCTCCCCCACACCCCTCCCTCCCTCCCTCCCTCCCTCCCTTCTCTCCCTCCCCCACTTCCCTCTCTCCCATTCCCACACTTCTCCCTGTCCCTCCCCACTCCCCTCTCTCCCTTCCCCACACCCCTCTCTCCTCGCCCACTCACTGCTCCTAGCTTCTCTGCGGTGAGATTCATGTTCCCCTCACACAACACCCTCCAGAGAGCCACACACTCACAGCACATCACCACCAGCAGGTACACACTGTGCAAGGAGTGCTGCTCCGTAGCGGCAGCCTCGGCTACAGAGAACAAACACAAACAACAACAACAACAACAAGGGGATTGGTAAACAGAAAGAATCAGATTTGCATTGACTGTGACACAGTGGAACGTCTCTATAGTGGACACCATTGGGACCCAGATGGCTGTCCTGTATAGAGAGGTGTCCTACGTAATTCAGAGGTAGATTTGTGCATAGCTCTATGTGGTTAGGACAGCAGACACTGTCCTCATTACAGAAGTGTCCTTAATTCAGAGTGTCCCTTATAGAGACGCTCCACTGAACACACATAAACAAGGAACTGTGTCCAGTAGACATGTACGTACGTGAGTTGTGGCAGCATGACACACAATGGACTGAGCTGCACTGGAGCCCACCTCTGTACTTGGCCTGTAAACTGTGCTGCACATGAGATGGATCATGACCCCCAGACAGCGTCTCGGGACGCATGAACTCCAGCATCTGACGATGCAGGTTGCCATGACGATCACTGAGCCTAATGGAATACAGCGAGCTTAGCTACAGCTGAGAGCTGGGCACTCCCAAAACACAATTTGCTCTGGTTCAGTGCACACTTGCATAAAACGCTCCTAACTCACTACCAGCACTCACCTAACATCCCCTTCCTGGTCTCTGCACAAATGAGGATTGGCTTCTAAGAATTCCTTCAGTCCGTTAAGTTCTTTCGCATACACCGCTAGCTCTTCCAGGAATAGACGGCTCCAATACTAGGAAAGAAAAACGGAAGCATTTCGACTACATAAAACGGAAAGAAAAGAGGGGGCACCCGGGATTGAACCGGGGACCTCTCGATCTGCAGTCGAATGCTCTACCACTGAGCTATACCCCCACAGCTGTAGAATAAACTCAAATTTTGCTATTTAACTCTACTCGTATTCCGCAGGCTACTCACTTCTTCCTTTTTGTCTGGAGTGAGGTGAATTTGAATGAGCGGTTGATTCCAGAAAGGTCTGCGTAGAACGGCAAGCGAGAGCAGACAGACCAAATTTACAGCAAGACCACGCCCCAGAAACCCAGAACTATTCATCACAGCACCACACCACACCTGCAATGAAGGTCTCAGGCAAATCAGGAGCATGTCACACTTGAGCAACCATGCTGGCCCACCCTGCTTTCTCTGCAAACCACCATGTAACCTGATTCCATCTCCCAGTTTCACTTCCCTTTGAACACTCACAGCAATTCCTACCCACTCCTCACAACCAGCCACCAGCTTACAGTGTGTGTCTTCTCTCCTGGTCCTCAACTACGTAACTTCACCCCCCCCACCCCCAACCCACCTCCCCTCTATGAACCTCAACTCTTCTCCTTCCTCTCCACTAACCTCACTAGTCTGGAAAGGTACAGGCAGAGACCGTTGTGCTTCCCTGACAGAACCACCTCAGGGCCCACGATGGCCTTCCCCAGGGTCCCATGTCCTCCCACACTGGAGGAGAGGCTGCCGAGGGTGGACATCGGTGAGGCAAACGGTTGTGAGCCGATGGTCTGTGGGGTAGGGGAGGCCGCGGTGGTGTGGGGGCCGAAGGGAGGAGCTGGGCCGCCTGGAGTGGACTTTGGGAATTCAATGTGAGGCTCCCCTCCAAATCGGAAGAATGCTTCAGTAGCTGACAAAGCAACCTAAAGGAGACACACACACACAGCACAGAAGTGGACACACACACACAGCACAGAAGGAGACACACACACACAGCACAGAAGGAGACACACACACACAGCACAGAAGGAGACACACACACACAGCACAGAAGTGGATAGTCTAATGTGCTAGCCCCTATCCACAGTGTAAGCACGTAAGCATTAGGTGGCAGAGAGGGTCTAGCGGACTAGACTGAGAAGTGAACAGAGGAGTATAAAAGGCATGTTGTACAGTGCTCTAATGTCAAAGGGATAAATCTTGTGATATCCTTGGCAAAAGGCTTTTATACGTAGCTTGTGAACATGTTAGACAAGGAATACAAATCTACGTACATGTAATTTGTTCAAGGATTAGACATGAGGGCTGGGTCAAGGTTTACTGAGATCAACAAATCTGTTCTTCCAATGCCTTCACAAGCACTTCACAAGGCACCTCACAAGGCACCTCACAAGGCACTTCATAAGGCACTTCACAAGGTACTTCACAAGGTACTTCACAAGGCAAATCACAAGGCACCTCACAAGGCACTTCACAAGGCATTAATTAAGCATGTGACTAAACTTGTAGTTCCAAGTCTCTGCCATGTCAGCATGCACAAAGAACAGTCACCGCAGGTGCTGCATCAAACACTTGCACACTCCAGATCATGCTGTTTGTTAGTCCGCCCGGCTAGACCCAACTTCTGGTTGTCGCAACTAATGGGAATTGGGTCTAGCAGGCTAGACTAGGTGTTTGCGTGCAGTGAATGCGAAGCCTATTGTGCCTGATCACATAACAAGCCCGATGTGAGTCTCTCTCACTCACCTGGTCCTCTCCATCAGTAGCTAGGATAAGACTCATAGCACAGGCTTGGGCTTCCTGAGGTACGCAAGTACGTTGGGGAGAGGAGTAAGGAAGAGGAGGGGAGGAAGGGAGAGGAGGGGAGGATGGAAGGAGGAGGGAGGGAGAGGAGGGGAGGGAGGGATAGGAGGGGAGGATGGAAGGAGGAGAGTCGGAGAGGAGGGGAGGATGGAAAGAGAAGTGAGTGAGAGGAGGAGAGGATGGAAGGAGGGAGGGGAAGAAAGTGAATGTGGGGCATATGTATACATACTCTTACTAGCCTGCTAGAGTGTGGGAGGCAGGTGTAGAGGGAAGGACTGGACTGTACCACACACATTCTCACTCAATGCAAGTGTGCATGAGTGTGTTCGGAGCACACAGAGTGCACACAAGCAATGCTTCCCCATTGCTTCCACCCCACTCTCCACCGACTCTGCGCAGGACAACCAGCAGCATGCAAACCAACCTTGTGCAGATGGAAGAATGCCACAATCTCCTCCTCGTTCCTCCCCTCCAGGAGGTACCTAAGCTGATCAACCTGTTTCAACTTCGTAAAGGTGTAGCTTCCCTGCGCTGTCAGCATGATGAATTGTCGCTGGGCGTCAGCGTGCTGCGTCACCACACTCGGGGGGAGGGGCAGGTCTGACGTTGGAGGAGTGAAGGGGTCAGGACCCTCAGTGATGCACCACACGCGCCCGTCAACAGGCACTATTACTCGAGACTCGGTGAGTTGCTGCTGAAAAGGGAAGAGGTCTGGGTCAACCATCCAGAGGTAGTCTTGGGTGTCACTCTGCTTCACCGCCAGCAGCAGCAGTCCCCGCCGGTAGAAGACGCGATGGACCAATGTCCCCATCTTGGGGCCGTAGGCGAAGGAGGGGGAGTACCCAGGTGGGAGGCGGACATGGACCAACGCCAGGAGGGAGGGGCGTGCCCTTATGCCATTAGGAGTGGTCGTGAAGTAGAACCGAACACCTGAAGGGGAGCAGCACACAGCTACAAACGTGTAACAGGAGGCCAGGGCTACAGCGTACACAGGGTGGCTATGGAACACAGTGTACTCTGCATATTATCACCTACTGTCTGGCAGGGAAAGGTCTGCGGAAGACAGTTTTGTGATTTCATTTCAAATCAAAGATTTAGCGGTTTAAATTTCATTCTTTTGTTCCAAATGAGCATTGTCCCATTTAGGGGAGATCATTTTGGGAAGTGAAATTGCAAACATTAAATCTCACAAAATGTTCTTGCTACAAAGCACTATATATATGTGATATTCTACGTATGTTATATTCTACGTATCTCCCAGACCTCCTACAGTCACAACAGTCCCATTTTGTATGCTGTTCCATTGCATTGAAGAATATGGGAAGCACAAGGGTGAGTGGTAAGGAGGCTGCTGCAGGCGAGGAGAGTTGCAGCATTGTGAGGTGGAGCGGGGGGGGCGTGGTGGAGAAGTAGGCATCTAGTGACATGGCAATTTCGGCAATTGAAATACTATTCCCTGTGTATGTGTACCATATAAATGTACAGTGTGTGTGTGTGTGTGTGTGTGTGTGTGTGTGTGTGTGTGTGTGTGTGTGTGTGTGTGTGTGTGTGTGTGTGTGTGTGTGTGTGTGTGTGTGTGTGCACGTGTGTGTGTGTGTGTGTGTGTACACACCACACAGATAGCGCCCCACAAGCTCCCCCCCCCCCTCAGCATCAGCCCCAGTCCCACCTGCTGAGGAGACAGCCAGAAGGTGAAGGGTGGAGGAGTCAGTCGAGGGCAAAGGAGCTATGTAGACCAGTGGCTGGAACAGGCTCTTGTCTGTCAGCCTGAGTGGGAGGGGGAAGGGGAGGAAGAGGAGGAGAGGGGGGAGGGGGAGGAAGAATAGAAAGTAAAGGCAGTTGAGGGATGAGAGAAAGGAAAGGAAGGAGTGGGAGGAAAGGGAGGGATGGAGCCAAAGAGGTGCAGTGAAGAGTGAGCAGATGCGTGAGTGGTGTGACAGCACCAGTAGCTCAGCCTTGCACTCTCACAGTACACTCCCCAGCATTGCACATAACGCAGATCACTGCATGCGCCCCATTAGCCCCGCCCCCTCAGTAGTACCGCACCTGGTGCACTGCATAGCTCGCTGCACTATCTGGTCGGGTGTGACAGATGCCACCTGCACAGTCTTCTGCCCGCTCCTCCCGAGGTCAAACACCACAAGTGAGCCCCTGGTCGACCGCGTGTAGAGGACCTGGCGGGACTGGTCCACGGCAATCTGCTCCAGACCATCTGAGCAGAACGGGGAGAGGGAGGGGGAGGGAGGTGTGTCCTGTTGTCATGGCAACAATTTGTGATGCTTCTGTTTGAGTGAGCCAGTGAAAGCAGCATGGATGGTAGTCCTGCTAACATGGCAACAATGAGACATTGCTGATGCTGTGGCTTTGCTGTGGACGCTTAGTGACATCAGTCACACAGTGTGGCAATGTAGGTGCAACACACACACACACACACACACACACACACACACACACACACACACACACACACACACACACACACACACACACACAGACACACACACACACACACACACACACACACACACACACACACACACACACAGACACACACATACACGCACGCACGCACGCACGCACGCACGCACGCACGCACGCACGCACGCACGCACGCACACACACACACACACACACACACACACACACACACACACACACACACACACACACACACACACGGTACCTCAACTGGAAAGTGGGGCACATTATAAGGAATGTTTGTACGTACACTACACATGCACGCATGGGCAAGAGAAGGCCAGGGCTTGTCCACAAGCAGTGGCGTCAGTAGACAGACTCTGATGGAGGGAGGGAGGGGCCCAGGCCTGCACCGGTGTGACCACAAGTCTGATTCACAAGGGAACCATAAAGACCTGGGACAATAGAGGTCATTAATGTGGTTAGGGAGATGCCATATATGTAGTACATATATAGGTATGTGTCAGAAGTATATAGCCGGTATACCTAGGTACCTGTGTGGGTATATCTGGGGGCACAGCAGTGTGCCTGTTGTGAGGTGCCCCTTGTACAGATAAGAATGTTGTGCTACAACGAGAGAGATGTGAGCTTACAAGTAGCAACTAATTCAGTATGAGTAAGACATTTCGACTGCAAAGGTCTTGTCAGTTACAAAACTACATGTGTACAATCAACATCACTCTAGTTCTATGTATGCCTACCTTAGCATGAGCCTCTACAACATTACGTTCTGCTATACATTATTCAGGGCCAATGGTGTCTGTGTGTGCCATTTTGCTCATACAGAGGATAACAGAAACACTGCATCGACATGATCCAATCCTGTTGCGATGGCTTAGAATGGGAAAGGGAATGGGTATGGAAAGGCAGCCAAGCAAGGTTGACTGATTCTGAAGTTGAAAGAGTCCACCTTAGTCCCCACAATGTGACAGGAGTGGAGCGACAGGTAATGCAACTGCAAAGTCATTATGCTGCCAAGCCAAGGGTGAGGGTGAAACTGAAAATGCTACCTAAAACAGTGAAAAGGATTTCAATGGAAGGCCCTTTAGGGTTGAAGACTGAGGTGCATGTCACACTGGGCACAAGTGAGCTCCAGACTGACCTGGTCGGCAGACACTGAAGGGCACAGCTGCTGCAGACTACACTCCCAGCTCATGAACACTTCTCTCCCAAGGACCCATCCCCACAAAGCAGTCAGAATCCACTGAAGTACTCACACAGTATGTATGTACTGTACACACATACCACAGGTGCTACAGGGCCTGTGTCGCAATGCACATCCACCAGGCCAGGCACTCGTCCAAGTGTACCCCACCTGGTGCTGGCAGCCAACACCACACAGCGGTAAGGGGTGCAGTGCAGTCCATGTGACACTGGTACTGCATGTATTGTGATACGTGTATGTATGTTGCCCTCCTCTCTTGCCGGCTTTAAAACCTTCTTTCGCCGTACACAGCACAAGCTAGCCACCGAAGGAGTGTAACACACACATCAGGCCAGGAGTCCAAGGCCTAAAACTCATGTAGGTCCACTACCACAGTGGGTGGAACAGCAGATCAGCATAACTACCTTATTAGGCATAAACAGTACCACCATTGTGCACACATGCCTGCCCCATTCTACCCAGTCACACAGCCTCTACAGGACTTCCCAGCTACAGATCCGTCCCACACAGAGCAATCTGTGGGATGTCTTCTGGTGGCTGCCCAAGGGCACCATGTAAGACTCACTGCCATTCAGCACCACACACTCCAATAGCACTTCACATTCACAGCAACCTTACAAACCAACACATGACATAACCATACACACACACACGTGGTACATTTCTTACCCTCTAACCACACCATATGTACACGTGCACACACACCTCTACCCCACCCATTGTACCCTTCATTCTGTGGCTGCATGCCAAGCTATCTTGTGGGAAGTTGTCAGTTTGTGGTTGGTAAGGTAGGAAGGTTGGGTTTCACACCAATAGACTGCAGACAAGAGGTGGATGACACAGGTCGCCAGACAATGCGATTATAATTACTTTGGCATTACAGCACTGAGTTGCCTGGTCAGAGGTGGTCTCAATACATTGGGACCAGGTACGTATGTGCACTGGGATGGCAACTGTGGGGGGGTTACACAGGGCTGTTGTGTAGAGGAATAAAGTGGGAAAGTAGGACCACTTCTTGTGAGTTGTTTGTGTTGAAGGATCACATCACAACAGTGGGATACGCACACCAGTCAATGTTGCTGTGTTCAAAATTTGACATACTGGACAGCTGTCATAAGACACACACACCACACTCCTCGGAATGCATCCTTACATGTGCAGCACAAAGACCTCCAAGTCAAAAACAGCCTGCAAATGATTCTTCATTTAACAGTACAGTAGAACCTCTCTATAGTGGACACTACTAGGACACAGTGGCTGTCCTGTACAGATAGGTGTCTCTAATTCAGAGGTAAATTTGTACACAGCGATGTGGTTGGGACTGTGAACCGTGTTCTCACTAGAGGTGTCCTAGTCAGAGTGCCTACCATAGAGAAGTACCCTTGTATGTGTTACACACAAGTTCACTTTGAAGAAGCCTACGTATGACACAACAACATCACTTCACTTTTGCCCACTAGTGAGGAAGTGCTGTGAAAGGATGCCACCTGCCACCTTCCCTAACACCAACACTTTCAAGGTGGACGGTCCCCTTAAGGCCTGTCATCACTTCTGCCTCTGTTGTTTGCATGTGGTTCTGTCTGCTCTGCAGACTCACAAACAGATCAGCGAGTGATAGTTCCTAACAGGGGGTAAAATGCTAAAAATGATCGTGGGACTGGGTTGTGATAGTGAGAGGATTTATCTTCTCTGCACTCACGTATACGTAATTCCCGTTAGGCTTGGCTGTCGGTTGTTCTAAACAAAACACTGTATACATACATAAACCTGAGACACAAGAGCTGGCTACAGCATGCAGTGGTGGTAAGTACAAATGGACGGAGGAACACCCTTGTGAGTGAGGGACGGGTAAATACCACACCCAGACACACGCACCCATACCACGCACGCACACCCACACGCACACACACTCACACACATGCACACAGACACGCACACACACACGCGCGCACACACACACACACACGCGCACACACACACACACACACACACACACAATCCCCCCACTGTGCCCAATGTACAAAAGGAGTGCATGTTCCTCCACATGCCCTACCCCACTCACCTTGCTCGGAGAAGGAGAGGAAAGAGGGCACAAAGTAGGAGAGGACTGAGGTGGAGTGGTTGACTCGACGGCACTTGCGGTGGAACCATCCGTCATCCGCCTGGTACACCACCTCGTGCAGACAGCCGTCTTGGCCAGCCAGGAAGATCCGCCCAGCGGGAGTGCCCACCACTGACACCATCCCGATGTTGTCAGAGGGGAGAGTGAAGAGTGGCTCAGGGAGAAGATGCATTTCGGCTAGTGGGTCTTCATGAGAACCTACAGGAGTGAGGGGAGGGGAGGGGGGAGTGGGATGGGAGAGGAGGGCGGAGAGCATCGGGAGTAGTGAGAGGAGGGATGGGGGGGAATAGGGAGGGAAGGGGGATGGAGGGAGAGGAGTGGAAGACAAATACACATGACCCATCTTGGAAGAATGACGTTCACAGCTACAGTATGAACAATGTACTATTGTCCTAAAGCACCATATTGGTGAAGTGAACACAGCCTCACCATCCCAGTGCAGTCTACTGCACGTGCGACCACAACACACGTGCAGAGACCAACAACACACTAAAAGTCCCATTACAACAGCTGCATTCACCAGGTATTGACCGTAAAGTGAACCAAAAGTGCAAATTGCCCTCAAAGAGCATGTTTTCAACACACCAGGACTTTGTGGCGACCACCACACTGCTCCTGTTTACATGTAATGTCATTGTACCCAACACATGTCCACGCCTTAACATCCTACATAAATACATACATACACACACTCTCTTATTCAAATTGCATACACAGATGTTAATACATCTACCACACAAACATCTTCAGCTACTGTATATTCATACATACATACATACGTACATACATACATATGTACATACATACGTGCACTCAATAAGAGGACCCTATGAATCTAGACACAGCCACACACACCACTGTGTTGAAACATGGACCAAGGAGTGCAGCATGCGCGCGAGCCTTCGGGTGGCAAACCCCTGGGCTCATTCCCAGTGAGAGACAAGGTTTAGCTGACATCAACAGAATTGCCAGGAATCAATCAATAATGAGGCTCAATGCATTATTGAATCGATGATTGAAAGTCGATAGAATGCAATGCTAATAAGATACAAAGTGAATGCAGTGCAGTGCACCCTCCTCCACATAGGGCAGTGCCCTCTCCAGGGCTGCGTGCACTGCCTAGGTCAAAGGGTGTAGCCCCTGAGGAATGACAGGGGCAATTACGTAGTTCATTAGGTGACTATGCTTTGTACAGTAAGTGCATGCAACAGTGAAGAGTAAGGCATAGAGAGGGCATACGTACGTATGTGAAAGGATGTCCAGGCAGATCAAGAGGTACATACATAATAAAGGCTTCAATGGGTGACCATGAGAGGAAGTTAGAATACATTGATGGGACCCCCCCATCCCCTCATCCCACCCCAGGTCGATGGTGCACTAGAGCGACCTCTAGAGCAAAGTTTCCAGTCAGAGTAAATGGAGTGTTCTCTTCTCTCCATCTCTAACCGTCCCCCTTGTCACATCAGCAGTGTAGAGAGGACACTTCTGAGCCAAATGCTCTCAGTGTTGTAATCCCACAAGTGCTGCATCTAAAGTCCAGCACAGATGCACAAGCTATGGGTGGGCATATAGGCTGCTCATCATGTTTGCATGTACGTACATGTGCATCAGTGTGTGTAAGGTAAGGACTGAGGGGAGAAGAGTATACATACGTACACATGCACTTACACACGTACACACACACGGATGCACAGATGCACGGACACAGGCACCCATGCACGGATGGACACATGCATGCACCCACGTAAACACACACACACACACAGTGCTGAGGAAGAATGATTTGGCTCACTGACTGACCGCTGAAGCTGACACCGAGTATGACAATGTCCACTGGTGTGGTGAGGACCAGGAGGTACACAATGTGGTCCTGGAAGACCCCCTGCCGCGGCACCACCAGCCCAACTGCAAGGATCACCTCATTCAAGCCATCAAAATATGCCAGATCACTCCTACACAGAATGAGAGGGACATACTCAAGTATAGTTCAATGGTTTACTCTCACACAGTTACAAAGAGTGTGTGTGGTACACTGAAGTACACAAACACACAGCACAGTATGCATATAATGTAAGATAGCATCCACTATTCACTCAAGCATACTACATGCACGCACACACACGCACACGCACACGCACACGCACACGCACACACACACGCACACACACACACACACACCACACCATACTCACCCATCCACATAGTTCCACATGTATATATTGCTGTCAATGGTCAGCCACGCCCTCCTGATCTCAGCGAACACGCCCATGGCACAGTTGCACTGCATCTCTGTCATCACACAGTCAAGGACCAACGTACTGCACTACACTCACACATGCCAAACACACAACTAACGCACACCAGTGTGAGCTGCACCGGACCCAGCAACCTGCTACTTGGCCTTCCTTTAACAATGTGAAGTACACATCTAACATACACGTAATGGCAGCAATGCAGAAAGGCTTGCAGAAAGACCACACAATGTACGTACGTATCTTCCTTCAAATACCTCTTACTCTTCTAAACCGTTTGTTTCTTTACAACACTCCATCTTCCCAAAACCTTTCTTCAGGCAAACTCCTTTCCTCCAAACTCAAACACACTCCCTCCACACAAATTACCACTCCAACTACAAGTCCCATGACCCTCCCTGTGCCTCCATCTTAGCCGCTCGCAGTTGGATACGATCAAAGTGTTCAATCAGCTCTGGAGGGAGTGGGGTGTGTTTGAAGTCCCCCACATACGGCAGGTTGGCCAGGGCCGGGACTTGAGTGGCCAAAGTGGGGTAGTCAGAGTCAGAGGTCCCGCTGGTAGTGGCTACATCTACAGCAGGTGGGAGAGGGGGGAGGGGAGGAGAGTTGGGGTGGAGGGAGAGTGGAGGGGAGTGGAGGGGAGTGGGGGAAGTGTGGGGAGAAAAAAGGGAGGAGAGTGTAACAGTGGGGGGAGAATGGGAGGAGTGGAGGAAAGTGGAAGAGAGTGGAGGGAGAGAGAAAGAGAGAATGGAGGTAGAGGGCAGGATGGGGAGTTGAGCACAAGTGTGTGCACATAGACAGCACTCTGCCCACAACGCAAGCATACATCAGATGAATGGCTTCGACTCCAAACCATTCATTTGATGTGTGCTTGCGTTGCACTGGAGAAAATTAACTTCACCATCACCCATGAGTATAACACATCCCTATTAGGGTTAAAGTGGTTTGCTAATGCATTCAGTGAACTAAGCAGTGGGCATCAAAGGACCCATATATACAATACGGCTAATTTCTCACGCCACAAGGATTCAAATTGGCAATCCATTGCAATCTGCTTAGCACAGTAACACCATGGCCACACTTCACTAACACAGCAAACCGCATATGGCAAATAGACATCTAGCATCGCCCAGCACTGCACTAAGTCGCGTGCCCACAACACCCATTCAACTACGTAGCTCACTATGACTAGTGATCCTGAAAAGCCCGCTCAGTTCAACCTGGCATCCATCTGCCTCCAGCTGGACGTCTACCTGCCCGCTGGCATTCTCAAGCCCCTCCAGCTCTTTGGTCTGAGAGAGATCGACGCTCATTCTCTCAGCAGCCCGGTTGTGAGTCAATCGTGGACTTCGCCGGGCTAGCAAGGCTCATGCAGGACACGCTGGTTCTCCCTGATTCCAGATAGTGAGCACCAGAGGAGGCATCCAATCAGATGCGCCAATCAGTGTCATGTGAAGCCCATGTGACTGCTGCAGCCTCAGGTGACCGAGTCACCAGGTAAACAAACAAGCCCGTCCGTTCGTCCCGTTCCCACCTGCGGCTTTCCGGCCATAAAAGACCGGGTCAGCCAACCTCCACAGCTGAGCACTACAATTGTATACTACGGCGCTGCGTTGTAAGCTGTGGAGCGTGTTGGAATACGCGTGGAGTCGCTTTCGTCAAGGTAGGCGAGGTATATTGTGTTCGTTCGGTGTGTCGTGGTGAGGGCTATTAGCAAGTGGAGGAGATTATTGCCACAGCGACATATGCTCTGTACAATAGCTAATATCAAGAGTAGTGCTAATATCTGTGTCGATCCGTCCCTCTGCAGCCTGAGTACAGAACCCGCAGTGTTGTACCCGTCCTGGCGTTCCTGCTGCTGTAACTGAAGGTCTCTCATGGGTGGCTCGTTGTGTCGGTGTGTGTCGGGGGAGGAGGAACGTGAGGATGGAATGGATGGAGACAGAGAGCTTCTGCTACCTGGCCAGTTCAGAGAAGTTCCTCGGGGACCCCCACCACCCTACCAGGTGTGTGTGTGTGTGTGTGTGTGTGTGTGTGTGTGTGTGTGTGTGTGTGTGTGTGTGTGTGTGTGTGTGTGTGTGTGTGTGTGTGTGTGTGTGTGTGTGTGTGTGTGTGTGTGTGTGTGTGTGTGTGTGTGTGTCCGTCCGTCTGTCTGTCTGTCTGTCTGTCCTGATATATCTGTGGTGGGTCAGCAAACACGGTAATCATGCAAGCTATAAACTGTAGTAATTAGATGATTTTCTGTCCTTGTGTGAGTGAGTACAGCACAGACAGGAGTCTGAGACAGTGGATGATTATTTTGGATGATCGAACACGCCAATAAAAAGTAGTCTGAGTCGTTTCATGCACCAACACAGCCGTCACAGCCATCACAGCCGTCACAGCCGTCACAGCTGGTGCCGGCAGTCCTAGGGTTGTACAGTGGACATGCACAGGTGGTGTGCTTTGGGATTGCAGTTCATGAAAATGAATTACACTACAATTCTGCACCAGCTGTAAAGGATTCGGTGAAACTGATCCGGTGAAACTGATCCGGTTGAAACTCATCCAGAATAAATACTGAAAACAGTATAATAAGAAAGGAAATTGGATGCCACGTATTACATTGAAACTCGGTGTTAGTACCACTTACAGTACAATATGTTGTATTAAAGTGTCAGTCCTTTCTTGCTCACAAGGAAGGGGCGGGTCACTTGTTGGACTGGGTAAGCTGTTTGGTCCTCAGACCACAAAATGTGTTTGTCAGTTACCAATGTCTCCTGCAGAGAGATGACCTAATGTAGTGGGTTCCTGACAGTCTGTCTCATGCCATCACCCCGACATGCAGAGGGGGAGTTCAAGGATAAAAGCTATATTTCACATCAGGTGTACCCTTAGACACTGGCCATGCACTAGCACTTTGAACTTGCACTGTTAATTGATGGCTGGCAGGAAGGGAGTGGGCTGTCTGTACACTGTGGAGCTTCTTCCTACACTAAAGTGGTGTGGTCAGGGTGGTTGTGGTGATTACGTCACATCTTGTGGTTAAATTGTATAAACTGACATATCTTGGAGAATTTACCAGAATGGTTGATCACTCCCTAAACTATGATGGGTCATGCTATCTGTTGTCTTGTGATGTATACAAGCATAGACGCATGATACAAGGATGTGCAGTGTGCCTGACCATGATGTGACTTCCTGTGTTACTATATATAGTAACATCCTGTACCCCTTGTATGTAGTAACATGTAATGTACCCATGAATGCTGCTAACCTTGTACATATGTAGGAACATGTGACTCCCCATATGCTGACTGAAAGGGCCCAGTTGCAGCTGGTCCAGAGGATGACCCTCATTCACAGTCTCCCCTGGGGCAAGTACG
The DNA here is from genome assembly GCA_949841015.1 of Aplysina aerophoba. NCBI lineage: Eukaryota > Metazoa > Porifera > Demospongiae > Verongiida > Aplysinidae > Aplysina > Aplysina aerophoba. The sequence goes on from OX465044.1 coordinate 1,854,180, forward strand.
GGGCCAGGGATGACAAGTGTCATGACAAAGAGAGAGAGTAAGTGACTTGTCTTCTGTAGTGGCTATAGCTCCCCATGTATGAAATGGTTAAGTTGGCTTATCTGGTGATAAAACCCATTTGGGAATACTGTGGGTTTTACAGCAATGCAATATAAATATTGACATGAGTGTGAAATCACAAAGAGTATTGCACTTAGCTTCGGGCACATCAGCTGTTGTTTTTGCAGTATAATTGTGACATCATATTGCATCATTTATGCACCAGTAATGCAACACATGAGACTATGATGTCACAAGTCCCAATCTTGTGTACTTGCATGGTGTGTGTGTGTGTGTGTGTTGTGTGTGTGTGTGTGTGTGTGGTGTGTGTGTGTGTGTGTGCGTGTGTGTGCGTGTGTGTGTGTGTGTGCGTGCATGTGTGTGTGTGTGTTTGTGTGTGTGTGTGTGTGTACTTGTCAGCGAGGCTGAGCTTGCACTGACTATGCTGAACGTGCGTGCGTGGTATGGCTGCTGCTGTAGCAGGAAGCATGTATGGAATGGTGGTGTGACATGTTAACCACGAGAAGCCTGGAGAGGAAGGTGTGCTTGGCTCTCTTTGTGGGCATACTCCAGTGATAGCCCAACATAGCATGAGCAGGGTATGTGTAGGTGGAGGGCTTTGAGTGGCTTCTGGTGTGATTGTAACTGGATACAGTGTTGTGCATGGTCTGTTGTGTGAGAGTGCATTGTCAGCTGATACTAGACCCTACTAGTATCTATGGCTCCAATGGCTGCAGTCATAGGATGCACCCTAAAGCCGTGCACTGCATTACCATATTCCACATAATAGTCAATGTGGGGTGTTACTAAGGATGCTCTGTATACATACCAAACAGTGTATCCCACTGTGTAATGTGCATATGTATGTATAAAATATGGCATTTATACGTACATTAAAGAAACAATAATTGATTGAACAGGCAATCACGCGCAACAAGAGCAGTGGAAGGATTGGTGCGCCTTGACCTTAAGGAACTTGAGGAGTTGACTGAGTCCCTTGTTCTGGAATGATTCGATAGTGGCTGTTGCACGGTTGCACGATCATTCTACTGTATTCCATGTTTGTGTAGCATGGAACCTCGGCAGCACCGCTTGTCACCCCTCTTTGTCCCTCCATCTTTCCCCTCTCTCCCTCAGGTGTGCTATATGCATGATGGAATTTGCCCCCGGAGAAGCTGTGAGGTTCCTCCCGTGCATGCATTACTACCACATCCAGTGCGTCGATGGCTGGCTCATGCGAGCCCTAACTTGCCCAACATGCATGGAGCGGGTTGACCTTGCTATCCTGGCCAACCAAGGCTTGCACATGCAGCCCATGACCAGGCCTGGGCACCCTCAGCGCAACAACAGTACCAGCTCTCTCTCCTCCGAGTCCTCACAGAGCTCCCACTCTTCAACGTCAACTGGCTCAGCCCTCCAAGTGAGACCAGCAAGACTGATCCTCAGGCGACGAATCTCCCAACAGACACAATGTACATAACTCTATTACACACTGTTTTCAGGTTTCCTTTGTGCTGGTGTGTGTGTGTGTGTGTGTATGCTATACCTAGACAGCCCATTTGTTCGTCTTTTGTACTGAATCTACGTATATGTAATATGACTTTTAATCCCTTAAGTTATTTCCTGGGCAACCCACTGTTGTTCATGTACTTTGTGATGTGTTTCAGCGTTGAATAATAATTAGTCTGCCCAACAAGCAGGGCAACCAGTGGAATGGCAGCGAATGGTCCAAGTTTGCATGTGTTAATAGATGGCCTATTTTGAAGAAGAGCATGAACTAGCTACATACATATATACATTGACTTAATACATTACACTGTGCTTTGTTGTCCACACCACTAGTGCAAGTTTCAGAACCTCCACCACACATGGAGTTGAGTACATATGTAGCAGTAGGGGTGTACAGAGGTTGGCTAGGTTGGCAGCAAAGTAACTTGTATATACCGGGTGCTGACCATTCCTGTGTGTGCAAGTGGATGTGCAAATGGATTCTTTTGTGCACACTTGTGGTGTAGGTGCAATGGTCAACCAGTGGTGCAGGGTGTAAAGGGCAACCAGTGGTGCAGGGTGCAATGGTCAATCAGTGGTGCAGGGTGCAAAGGTCAGACTAGCATCATCAGGCAGTACAAGCCTTACTGTGGGATGTGCAACCAGAAGTAACCACCTAGTCAGGAGCAGCACACAGGCGCCATAGGAATTGCAGCTGCACAATAATACTTTCAGGAAGGCACACATCTGTTATGTTCAGATATTCAATTCAATTCAGCTACTTCAATCAATCAATAACTGTAGGCTACAGTGACTGTGTTATTGATTGATTGAAGTGCACCGTGTGCAACTGCACACTAGGGTGTAGAGCAACGCAAGCAGCACTGAAGAGGGGAAGCAATGAGTGTATTTTCGTATAGCTGTCAAAGTTAAATATAAATATTCTCCAATGTATGTTACAAGGTGAACTAATAAACCTCTATTCTTTTAACATTTCGCGCCAAACATACTGAAGTCAGCCAAATTACGTAGCTATGGATACGTGGAAAATGGCGTAGCTGTTTAGCTTGTCACACAATGTCCTCCGGCATTGCCCCCTTTGGCACGGATCTTCAGCCCGAATGTACAGTGAAAGTAGTTGGAGGAAAGCTAGTTCGCAAGCCGATCGTCCCATCTAGCCGACAGAGAACAGCGCCTCTTACAGAGAGTTATTCATCCTCCAGCGGCAACTTCCTGCATTGGGCTACTGCGGACGATCGAAGGGAACCATGGTCCTATCGGGGGACCTCTCGACTACTTAAAGCGAACCACCGGCGATGCCTGACAGAACCTCCACCCACATCATCTCCCAGTCCGCTTGCAAGACTCACCACTACTAGCACTGCTCTGCCTCCCATTTCGGAGGCACCCTCCACAGGGCGGCTAGCCGACTCCGTGTGCTTGCGCAATATCGCCCGTCAGTTAAAGCGCGTACATCGTTGCTGCGAAAAGGTGGACGATGTTCTGATGTTCAGTGGTGGAGTGGACAGGTTACAATCGGGCAGCATCGCTGCCGCTGAGCTGCGTCGCCTTCTTCACTGCTGTGGATTTCGTTTGCAAGACGACGGCTTCTCTGCTCTACTGGAAGCCAGCGGCGCTGGCGCGGACAAAAGTGATAACGAAACCTTGGTAAACTGCCAAGTGTTTTGTAGCTTCTTGAAGCAACTGCTGTCTGATGAATCTCGTGATGCAGTTGCCGTTACAGTGAGGGAGGTGGAGCACCCCCCTTATAGACGTGGTTTGAGATCTGACAATGTTGAGAGGTCAAAGCGTCAGCGTGTGTACCACTCGAGTCCAGCTCGGCTGATGGTACCACTCTCAAGGTCCCAGCCACGTTCGCTGCTACCGATGGGGGCTTCGGAGGCTGAAAGGGGTCAGTTAAGTCAAGACACTGCCCGGCTGTTGGTGAAGGTGGAGCACACACTGCGCGACGCTGGCTGGGGCTCGGACACTCAGTTACGCAGGTTGGACCAAGCACTGGCAGCAAGAGATAGGGAGAGGACAGGCTACCTCTGCACAGAGGATGTGAGCTTGTCTGTCGTGTGTGCTGCACATGTTGACGTGCCGTTACACACATTGCTTCTACAGTGGAACCTCTCTGTAGATGACACCATTGGGACCCAGCTAGCTGTACTGTATAGAGAGGTGTCCCTAATTCAGAGGTAGATTTGTACACAGCTCTATGTGGTTGGGACAGCAGACAGTGTCCTCATTTGAGAGGTGTCCTTTATTCAGAGTGTCCTTTATAGAGAGGTTCCACTGTATCTACATGCATACATGCATGTGTTCTACTACTGTATACATGGTACGTGTAATGCTTCTATATTGTATACAGTTTGCATGACATTGTAAGTGTACTTGATGTACTAGCCCCTCCCCCTGTGTCCATCAGGTGGAGGAGGCCTGCAGTGAGGAGAGGGTGCCCCTGCCGAGGGAACTGCTGACTCCGCTGATGTGGAAGTGTATTTCCAACACTACCACCAAACTCGTGAGGTGCGTACGTACATAGGTGGGGTCACTGCATGGTGTATAATGATGTCACTAATTTCCTACACTAGGTATAGTGTACAAATTCTCCATCTTACACACATACGTACATACAGAAGGACAAGTGAACGTAATAGCTAGTGTGTTTCAGGGTTGATGATAAGTTATTGGTGTGTTCATTAATCACTGGCTTCCTGGTGGCAAAGGAGGTCTATTTGTTTCAGGAAGTTTATGACCAAAAGAGTCTTGTTCAGAAGCATGTTCTGTAAACAGAATATTTTGATGTACATTATGTTGAGAGTTTGTAATGTTGTATGTGGCTTGCTGTCTTGAGAACTGCGCATTAGTGGTTGGGGAGTTACTCCTGGGGGTGTTGTGCAGGAACATCCAGCATACATGCATGCATGATCATGTGACTTGAAGTGGCTTAACTTCTGTTCCAATTCCATCATACGTATATATATATATATACTTTGTATATTATACTTACATATTATTACTAATATATATGTTGTATAATTAGATTTTGTGTGTGTGTCTCTGTAGATGGATTGCCTTCACTGATCTGCTGCAAAAGGCTAAACCAGTGAAGTTGTACAAAGCTGTTGACCCAGTGTTTCAGAGCAAGCCTGTCTTGGGTGAGATTCGCGAGGGCCAGATGGAGGAAGAAGGCAGTAGCAGAAGGCTCCCAAAGGCTGCCAGTGGTACCAGTGGCTGCTACCACGCTGACATATCACGTGGTGGAAGCACAGGCGAGGAGCTGGCTGCTCTCCTCCCGCTGGTCAGGCATGCACTTGAAGCATGTGCAGACAACAGTGAGTGAGGGACATGCTCAAGGCTGCAGGCATGGTGTGGCGCTCTGCAAGTGTGTATAGTGTATAATGTACCTGCATAATATGTGCATATATACTCTTAAGTCCCTACCTGCAGCTGCATGTGTCAAATGATACATTCACAGTAATACATGTGTATGTCTCTCACATGTGTGGCTGCATCATGCTGAGCGATCCTTGTGTTTGCTCCTCCTTGCAGATGGTTACCTCTACGTCGACGAGGCACTGCGTATCATTCGAGTGTACTCGCAAGTGCACCAGGTGAGAGGTGCACTGAACGTGGACCGGCTGTGGCAGCAGTACAGGGACTGCTCTGTGCTCCACGAAGATGGCCTACTCATTCACACACAAGACGCACTTCACTGCCTCAGTGACTGCCTGTAATGCGTGCTCCTGCTTGTAGCAGCAATGGCATGTGACTTGTGCCATTTCAATGACATTCAGGCCACTGAATGTAAATTGTTATAACAATTAATTTTATGTGGTTTATTATTGGTATAAGCGTATCAGTATAATTGTAGCAAACTTGCCTAGGCAGTGAGATTTCTGGTTTACACAGGGGGTGCACTGGGCATGTGTGTGTGTGGTTAAGACGGCACAAATGCATTATACGTTTACACAGTACATGCAAAAATATATATATTGTATAATATTATATTGTATACATGCACTCACCCTAGCTTGCCATGAGCTTCACATGTAAAATTTTCCTATCCTATCTTATATAGGCTTCATTTTTATAGAATTATATATAGAATTATGTTCATACGCAAATATGATACATATTTTATATACGTATAAAAATAAACCATCAATCATGCATGCCCTTAACTATCCAAAGGGCAGCCACATGTATTGTAGCTATGTGTCACCAAGTCATATATACATTATATAGATTGATCATGTATTATATCATTATAATTACGTAAGTCCCTGCAAGGAATGCTACCGCATATATATTATACGTATGTGCAGCATGCATAATAATTTGTCATATACTTTAACTAAAGACAATAATATTAAATTTTGTAGTACAAATAGTACAATAATCGTAATGCATGCATGGAGTGGAGTATATAAGTACAGTACATACATAGCAATGTTTTTATAAGAGATTAAAAATTTTCTACAAAAATGGTAAGAATGTAGGGATGGCACAAAAAGGACAGAAACAAGAGGGGATGTCATGTGGTGAAGTATTTGCTGTGTGTGGTTTCTACACACAAGGATATTGCACCAGCACCATATCCCTACATCTGGCAGCATTCTGCATCATGTGCTACTCACTGTATGGCCACATAAGAACTAGTGCCAGCTGTTGCTCTTGGTGTGTAGCTATAGCTACTCCACCAGCACTCAGTTGCAAATAGCCCCTGGAAGCAGCTAAATTCCTTCAACTATATACTAGAGTCTAGATCTGTTCTTGCCAATTATAGTGCATATTCCTTTCGATGTGCTACTGAAGTTCAGTTTGGTCTGTTCAAGAGATAAATAATGTACTCTCCATCGACACTGATTAGCTACATGCTGCTGCCAGATGTAGGGATGTGGTGCAATACCCTTGTGTGTAGAAACCACACACAGCAAATACTTCACCACATGACATCCCCTCTTGTTTCTGTCCTTTTTGTGCCATCCCTACATTCTTACCATTTTTGTAGAAAATTTTTAATCTTCTCTAGTTTCTGTTCTTTTTATGCAAGTCTGCTTATAGCCTTCTCTCATTAGTATACTGTATTACGTCCACCTTTACCTATAATAGGTCACAATCGACTTGCTACTAGTTTATTCATCCCCGGTGGATACAAAACTGGACCGTGTAGCTAGCTAGCTACAAGTGAATTACCGTGTCCGCTGATACTGAGACATATTAAATTGCCAGCGTTTCCTTTCATCTTGGACGATATCAATAAGAACTTTATAGCGCACCACACTTGGTAAGCTGCCAATCTTGCGCTTTACCAGGCAAACACGAAGAACTTCGGCGCGCTGGCCCCATTTTTCAAACTACGTGGTGACGTCATTAGAAAATGGCGGATTTCACACAGCTCTGTCGCTGTGAGCCACGAAAACCTTGATGTTGAATATTATCGCTTTGACAACCAGTTCTATCAAAGAATACAGTTCGGGAACTTTCTAGTAGTTTCGTCCTAAAAGCGCTCCAATAGCCCCCTTCGTTCTTGAGTTACAGCTGGCGAAGAAGAAGAAGAAGAAGAAGAAGAAGAAAAAGAAAACGAAAACCGGGATTTTCGAAGCGCGGTTATTTCTCAGCGGGATATGTTCGCTTGCCTTTAAGGTCAGTTTATAGTAAGACCGTTCTATATTCAGCTGTACGTAGCCTTCTTTCGCCGGTTTTCTGCGTATTTTCGAATTTCGCTCCTATACCAATGTATAGGGATAACGAAACACCCTGTGCCATCCCTACATAGAGAGTGCTACCGCACTCTCTGATAATGTGTATAGCTTATGAGCTCCATACGTATGTCAGCATTTCACCTATAAGCATGTCTACTGTATACCTCTACATCATTCGGCATGTGTGAGAGCAGAATCACTGCTCCCTAGATTCCAACAGGCCATCTTCTCCCTCCTCCTCTCTCTCCTCTGAGGCACCTTTCTCTGTGGGTTTGACTTCCCTCATCACAGTGAAGGAGGCAGGGTCTTTGAAGGTCTCCAACAGCTCAGACCACAGGTTGAGGCACTAACGGTAGGGGAAGGGGGAGGGGCATGCAGCAGCTGATAAGGGGAACACCAAATATTACTGTATAATATATATACGCTGTAATGACATAATAATTATTACTAGTGTAAGAGTCTATTGTGCATTAGTGTGCAATCATATTGCTTTTGATGACCAGAGATGTACTTATATGCTGTGAGCAGTGACACTCACTACCATTTAACAGCATGCACTGTCCACCAGCTAGCCTGCCCATGAGTCCATGCTGAATCCAACACCTTAATTCAGACCCCACTCTCCCTCCAACCCATCCAATTACCTTCCCCACAACATTCCTCCACGCCCTCCCACCCCGTCAGCCAGCTCCCAGCTCCCTAGCCTCATACCCAGTCCCTATTTCCATTTTGACCTTTGTTCAGAGTCAGAATGGGTAATAAAGACTGGGTAGGAGGTGACCACTATCTCTCCTCGCTGCACAAGCACCACCACCACCACCACCACCACCACCACCAGCAGAGTCACCAATCTCGAGGTCCCTCCAGCCCCTACCTTCACCATTGCTGTATTGTGGAATTGTGATTGTGCAATATAGCAATGGCGAAGGTAGGGGCTTGCAGGTGAGACTAAGTAAGAGTCACCTTCTCGTGGTACTGCATGTGCTCATCGGCCATATCCCCGAGGAGGCCTGTGATCCCCTCGTCCTTGTCAACCAACCAGCGGTCCAGGTCGGCATGGAGGTCACTTCTGGCACACTCCACCTTGTCAATGGCCTCTTCACAGCTTGTGTTCACCTGCAGGAACCAGACCCCAGTTCACTGGAAGTCAGACCTCTGTCAGTACGTACGTACACGTACCTTTCACATGGTGACCGTCCCATGTCACGCACACACACGCGCATATGTCCATGCATATACGTATCTCTTTCACAGACATTCTCTCTCATGTACGTACATCTAATGTTTTCACACATGAATTGTTTCAGTCTCTCCCTTACAGTCTACACACACACACACACACACACACACACACACACACACACACACACACACACACACACACACACACACACACACACACACACACACACACACACACACACACACACACACACACACACACACACACACACACACACACACACACACACACACACACACACACACACACACACACACACACACACACACACACACACACACACACACACACACACACACACACACACACACACACACACACACACACACACACACACACACACACACACACACACACACACACACACACACACACACACACACACAGACACACACACACACACACACACACACACACACACACACACACACACACACACACACACACATACTTCACCTTTGTAAACTCCTGCGACAGCTTCTCATGTTTCTGAGGGTTTGCTTGCACCTTTGGGTCACCCAACACCTTCTGCTTCTTCTCCCTCTCCTCCTTCAGGTTATCTCGCTCCAGTTGCAGCCTGTTCCGGTGCTTCAACACACCCTGCAGCAAACCAAGGAGGTGGAGGGCAGCACATCGAGTGCACCACTCAGGTACCACCTGGACTCCAACATACAGCAAAGTCGTTTCAGGGCAACATACAAGGCAATAATTCAATATGATGCAGAACGTTTCAACCCGGAGGTCCTTGCCTTGTCAAGTGCAGCATACAAGTGCAGTTGCAGTTGACAAACACCTTTGGGTCAAAACATCATGCATCATCTTAAATTATTGCTACATATGTTGCTCTGAAACAACTTTGCTGTTCATTTAGAAGGTAGCCATGAGCCTATGCCAGCTTATGAACTGGTACGTACTGTGAAGCCAGCCCATCTTGCCACTTGCCCAACGGGCTATCTCCCACATTACACTGTCTAGGCGGCAGCCCCTATATAGTCTAGCCGCCAGGTCTGGAGGCCTCACAGACAAACATACAGAGTAGATCAGAGTAGCACTGATGCAGCGTGAACTGAGAGAGAGGGGGCATGCAGTGTGCACAGAGCCACAGGGTGACAGAGTAGGAGCATTGTAATTTGCAACTGAATGGGATTATACAGAACTCTTAGTTCAGAGTACACTTACACCCAACCATACCTCCCACATCCCTACACCTCACCCCACATCCCTACGCCCCACCCCACAACCCTACGCCCCACCCCACAACCCTACGCCCCACCCCACATCCCCACACTTCACCCCACTCCACATGCACTTCACCCCACCCCACCTCTTCCCCATTGCACTCACTCACCGCCCCACCCCACATTTCATCCCCACACTTCACCCCACCCCACATTTCATCCCCACACTTCACCCCACCCCACATTTCATCCCCACACTTCACCCCACCCCACATTTCATCCCCACACTTCACCCCACCCCACATTCACTGGGCACACCCCACCTCTTCCTCATCATACTCACTCACCAGTGCAGTCTCGCAGTACAGCTGGTACTCCTTTGTGCAGCCCACCACCGTCTGCGTGCTCCTGTCATTGAGTGCCTCCAGGGCCCTGTTGCAGCTCTCCACTGTGGCAGCCAGCTGACTCAGGGGAGTGGACAGGACCACCTCCGCATTGGACCAGAACTTGACAGAGGGTCCGAACTCGGCGGCCATTCGCACATAATCTAGAGTGGAGAGGGAACTTCAAACAGTGAACTGTTAGCTCACTCACTTCCTCCAGCCTCTAGTCCAAGATCTCTCCAGTGAATGCCGTGTGCAATGGTGCAGTTGGACCATGCACTAGTATACAGTGGAACCTCTCTATAAAGGACACTCTGAATAGAGGACACCTCTCTAAATGAGGACACTGTCTGCAGTCCCAACCACATAGAGCTATGTACAAATCTACCTTTGAATTAGGGACACCTCTCTATACAAGACAGCCAACTGGGTCCCAATGGTGCCCTCTGTAGAGAGGTCCCACTGTATCCATGTACTGTAACTACACAGCAGCCAGTGCATGGGCATCTGGGGTGAGACTAGAGAGAGCAGATTATGACAAGCCACACTGCACGGTGACCAGTGATGAAGCCTACGTCCCTCGTGTCATGGCGATCTGACACTGTTTGGAGGATCACTCACCCTTCCTCTCTGCAAACAGCTTGCTGGCGGTGGTTTCCATGGTGGCCAGCTGCTGTGCCAGTCGCTCCATGTACTCTGCGTGCTGCACGAACTCAGCGTCCGGGTTCTTCAGTCGCAGCTTGGTGGAGGCATCAGTCAGCATTCCAGACATGGCAGAGAACATGCCTCGTCCCTGAGAGGAGCTCTGAATGGTGGTCAGCTCCTGCAGTCCACACGGAATACAACCATAGCTCTCAACACACCGTACCCTTATACACAGCACTCCACACAATGTACATACATACATACACACATACATACACACATACATACACACATACACACACACACACACACACACACACACACACACACACACACACACACACACACACACACACACACACACACACATACATACATGCATACATGCATACTACGTGGACGTGAGCCCTCCATACTTCATTAACCACGCCTCACTGGGATGACGTACATGTGATTTCGCAGTGAGGAAGTGCACGAAGTTCTTGTCGAGGGAGACAATTGGGTGTGCTGCGATCCTTCTGAGGAACTTCTCCAGCCCCTTCATCCTCTGACTGAGGAACTCGTAGCTGAAGTGGTCAAAGTACTTGAGCAATTGCTTACTGGGGAGGGGCTGGAGAGAGGAGGGGAGGGGAGGGGGAGGGGAGAGGAAGGGGGAGGGGAGGGGGAGGGGAGGGAAGGGAGAGGGAGGAGGTGAGAGAAGGGAGGGGTGAGGGAGGATGTGAGGGAGGGGAGGGGAGGGGTGGGGAGAGGATGGGAAGGGGAGAGATAAAGGAGAAAAACACAGAATGAGGATGTGGAAATTGCAGTGAAGGGGAGGGGCGAGACAAGTGAGAACATTACAAGAACTTTGCAGGGAACGTCATTTGAAAATGGGAACAAAAAAGTGAACAAACAACACATCAGTGTACGTAGAGTGAATGAAGAAAAAATAACAACTTATATAGAGAGAGGTAGTGCTGAGCTCTCTGCACCACAACAAGGACCTGCAACTCCTGATACAGGCCCTTTTGGAGGCTTATGACCCTTAAGAAGACATACAGCAGAACAGCAACATCTTCCTCCCTTCCCTCCCTCACTGGTATGATGTGTGTTGGGTAGGCCAGGGAGAGCTGCTCCCTCAGCCACTCAAAGTCCTTGTACCTCCGCCACACCTCGTACTCGGGCTGGGCAAAGCAGTCGGCCCTTGAGGTCTGAGCAGAGAGCAAGTCAACAAGAGATGACCACAGGTAGACCCACCTGTGCTTGTATGAATTACACATGATGATCACTAGGTTACACATACAAATGCACATATACACAACAATACATAAATCTGAAATATGGTCTGCATGTACAGAAGTACAGACATTTATACAAAAGCTGCACCCAATTATATACACTGGATAAAGACAACCAAGTACATTAGATAAAGACATTCAGTACAGAACAATACATTTCAGGAGCACAATTTCACTTCTCTTCAGATGGCTCATCATTGTGAAAACTTGGAATATGTCAAAACATGTACATGCGGGATGAAATGCGATGCTATTTAAGAGCAACATTCATTGCGCACACACATCCTTACCCCATCACTGTGTGTATACCTTGACAAGGCAAACACAGATGACAAGGTAATCAGTAACACGCTGATGATGGCAATCAGTTGATATCGATTCTGCTGCGTGTATGCTCAAGATCAATTCACCCATTATCAACAACATAGCAGTGAGCCTTTACAACATCACAGATGACCAGCTCCCAGAAACAGCATCGGTGCGGAACTTGGTGTGATCTTCTTCCACTATTGAACATGGAGAGGAGCTTCCTGGGTGATGCTTCATACACAACTAAACTTCCGTTCTTTTCTCCATTCACTCTTTCAAACTTCCAGTTAAGGAATAGATCTAAAATACACTTCTTGATCACCATCCTCATCAAAACTCAGGGAAGCCCAATCGAAAAAATTGTGCTACTCAAAAATGTGGTGCCACAGAAAATATCAATCTGCCCAACGTAAACCCCTCAATTTCACCATAACTTAATGATGTCATACCAAGTACCGAACTACCAGTGCCTATGGATATCTAAGTAGCCAAGTACCGCATTCATCTCCACTCATGAAGCCTCAGGTACCATGTGTGACAGTGTGTATGCATGTATGTACGTACCTCTGTTTTGACCTTGTATGAAGCAAAAGGGTCCATCTTGCTCGGCTGCTGCTTTTCAAACTCTGTCACAGACACAAACAGGTCTTGAGACTCCTTCTCCTTCGTCAGGAACTGGAAGGAGAGAGGTGTGGGGGGAGATCACACAGGTACATGGAGCAGGAAAGGGGGAAGGTTTTGTTGGCCAGGCAAGTAACGCCAAAACATATGATGTTACTGCATGCTAGGAACGCGTTGAGAGTGCAGCGTAGTTGTGAGACTGGGTAGGAGAATGTGAGGGAAGAAGGGATTCATCTGCTAGAGTGGGAGTTGAGAGGACAAGTGAAGAAGGACCAGGGCCAGGGGAAGGTCATGTGACGAATATTGGTCACTTAGCTAGTTTTCATTCAGAACGTATACACATTCACATACGTATTAAATGTGATGAACACTGGTCACTTACCACTCAGAACATATACACACATATTAAATGCTACTTGTACAAAATATAATGACATCACTGGCAGTTTGACAATGCTGATGACGACAGATAACATGGGGAGGTAACAATGTCAATTGTCGCGTCACTACAATGCTGACTGCTTCTCTTGCAAGGAGCAAGAACCAAATTCAGAAGGTTGTATAGGTGAAACTGAACTAAGATTCCACCCTCTCTGTCCAGTGATTACTGCCATTTACCCTCTCTGAGGTCTGACCAGTGTTACTGTACTCCTGTCAGTGGAGGTGTGTGATGTACAGTCGATTCAGTGTTTCTAGTCCATCACTCATGTATTGGAACGATGGAGTCTCATGTGTCATATGTCATTGTAATTCATGTGTGGCTCAATTCAGTACTTGAGTCGTTACCTTAATCAATGTGAGTGATTGCAATGTGAATACAGGAGAAGAAACCCTGAAACAACTGCATCACTCACATGGGCATGGGTGTGTGGTCCTGTACTGCTGTCAGGTCTGGCGTGTGGCACAGCACTGCATTGGCTCCTCTGCCACAGTCAACCACAAACACAGGTGCAATTAGTTTAAGGAGCAAATTTGAGCTAAGGGCAACTCCACCCCCACAGCCTGCTCACAGCATGACCAAATATGGGCATACTCCACTGTTAAGCCATACAGAGACTCCTCTTACAACAAACACACTTCACAAGCTGACAGCAGACGTTACATTACCTGGGATGGACATGAAGGTGGACCTGTTCCTTGAACTGGTGGTGGGACTGTTGCTTGTGGTGGGAGCAGGTGAGTGCACCACACCTCTACAGCAGAGACAGCACACACACACTGGTCCTCCCACATAAGTGAGGAGGAACAGTTAGCACTGCAGCAGACACAGACAGACACACACACCACAGTCCTGCTCACCCTACTGACCCACACTCCCTCCCTGCAGTTCACACCACTGCTGCCCACAACCACTCCCACCCCTGCCCCTTTGGGAAGGCCTTCCGTTGGAGAGATGGTCGTGATGGTCTCCCTGGACCTCCCGGACCACCAGGACCTCCAGGGATACCTGGTGCCGCTGGAACACCCGGTGTGGCGGCAATCGACTTACGCTATGTTCAGCCACCCACTACAAACACTCCATGTCACACAACATGTCCACCCACTACCGTGACTCCACCCGCCACACCACCCCCGCAACCTGTAACCGCTGTTGGGGGAGGAGTGACCTACATCCGCTGGGGGAGGACCTCCTGCCCAACAGTGGACGGGACTGAAGACATCTACAATGGCATCACAGCAGGGAGTCATCATGGTCACACTGGAGATGGCAGCAACTACATCTGTATGGTGAAGGAGCCAAGGTACCACCCTGGGGCGGGTACAGGTGGAGGCAGCTACATCTACGGCACTGAATACGAGACTGCTGGCAAAGGCCTTAATTCACTAGATCAAGACAACGTCCCGTGTGCAGCCTGTCATGTGACCACCCGCTCAGCTCAACTCATGATACCAGGAACAGACCAGTGCCCAGGAGGATGGACCTCAGAGTACACAGGCTGGCTGATGTCAGAGTACCATGGTCACAAAGGGCGCACCATGTTCGTGTGCGTGGACAAGGATGCACAGCCTCTACCTGGACTGGGGGCAGACAACAGTGTAGCACTGATGTACCATGCTTCAGTTTCGTGCAATAATGGCATACCATGCCCACCTTATGTGCACAGCAAGGATCTAGCCTGTGTGGTGTGCACTAAATAGAATACAGGAAAAAGGAACACTCAATACTAACAGCAGTGTGTAATAGCAGTAAACACTGACTGAGTATTATGTAACATGGTGTCATAGTAGTGCAATATGAACAATGTTGTACCATTGTTGAATGAAACACACACTCTGCAATACCACATTGGAGTGCAGTGCATGAACCGTGTGGACAGTCTCAGTCCAACCTGCACATTGCTGCAGGACACCACTGATGTTATTAGCCGTGGTGCACCATGGACACTTACTGTAAAGCAGACGGTAAAGTACCTACAGATTGGAGGTAACTTGCCTTCTGCCTCTACAGGCACATCAGGCACAAAGCTTGCCTCATGTGTTTGGTTTCCAGCCTGCATATGCCTGTCATGAGAGAGTGCCACACTCGAGCATGAGTCCTTCTTTCACAGTTCTTCCCCAGGGCCATATGGACTCAAACCTGCCAGCCAACTGGTAGAACTTGTGGAACTGTGCCTTCGAACCACGTACTCCCAGTTTCAAGACGACTACTTTGAGCAGACGGATGGTGCAGTCATGGGTTCTCCTCTCTCACCAGTCATTGCCAACCTGTTTATGGAAGACCTGGAATAGAAGGCCATTCAATCAGCGGTGCTCCAACCCAAACTCTGGGTTCGTTATGTTGACGCCACATTCATCGTATGGCCCCATGGGAAGGAGCATCTGCATGCCTTTCATGAACACCTGAACCAACAGAATCCCAACATCCAGTTCACCATTGAAGAGGAGAAAGAGGGTCAGCTAGCCTTTCTGGACATCTTGGTTACCCGACAAGCAGGCAGGATGTCTACCTCAGTGTACCGGAGGCCAACAGACACTGACCGCTACATTCCTTTCAGCTCCCACCACCACCCACGTGTCCTGTGTATGAGAGACAGGGCCCTCCAGGTGTGTGATGAAGACCACAGACAGTAGGAGCTACACCACACCAAAGTGTTCACAGCCAGTGGGTTCCCCACAAAGCTAGTGAAGTCAAGCCTCTCCATACCCCAAAACCCCCCCAACCCCCTAAGTAACACTTCTCAGAAGAATCCAAGGTACTCTGCCTCCCCTATGTCCGCTGGCTGAGTGAGAAGCTAGAGAAGGTGTGTGAACCCCTTGGGATCAAAGCAGTCTTCAAGCCATTTAACACTCTGAGACAGTCCCTGGTCCATGTGAAGAAGACATTGCCTGAGGGATGGTTTTCATGATGTTATTAGTTTCCCTAGTACGTATTAGCTCCTTCTCCCCCATTCTTTAGTTGTTCAGCTGACGAAGACCCACGGGTTGAAATGTCCTGATTTATTGTATGGCATCTATGTTGCGTGAATTGCTCAAAAAACACCTTTTTCGTTCACGTATGACGCAACAATGAGCCTCTACAATATTATTATGGACTCAAACATACATGGGCCCCATAACAGTGCCAGTCTAGCTGTGCAGGCAAGCAGTCTGTTTTGGGGTAAGACTACCAGTGATTAGCTCAGCAAGTATCGCCACACAGTGTGATATGGTCCAAGTCCCCAACAACCTAGTGCCAGTCCGCAGACTGTAGCCTCCCTGTCTGCCTTTGTTGAAACCACAAGTGTTTGTACTGGTGGTGAAGCCTGTACTCATGGTGCTATATCACTTGTGGACGCGGGGAGGTGTGTGCACCTCTAAGAACTCAGCGCTGGTGGCATTCCAACTCGTACAGCGTTCGGGGGAATGCGAAGTTTGTTTCTCCAATGTATAAACATACCCTAATGCTGCCATCTTGTTATAGGACCGTATATACGCGTCTAGTTTCGCAAAGCCAACCGCATTCTCCAGAACATTGGAACGTTTTTCTACTTTGTACTTATGCAGCACTTCGTAGCTAAACCCAGCATAGCTAGCTAAATAGTAGAAACGTTTCTCAATAAATTAGCCAGCTAGCTAATGGCTAAACATTAAAGTACAATTAGCAAAAACAAAGACGGTTCCTACAGAATCAGTGTGCATCAGTATAGCTATCTAAAAAGTAAACAAACTAGAATATTAAAAATTTTCTTTAAAAATGGAGTGGAGCCAGGGCCACTCTACAAGGGATTTAGAACTTCTGCATGATTCTCAAAGAAATGTGATGGGTCAAAGTACTGAGATGTCACCACTTGTTTCTATGCTTTTTCAGACATTCCTAAATCCCTTGAAATTTTTACTGAAAATGTTTAATATTAAAGTAGCTATAACGAATATGCTTTGAGGTACATCAGGGACTTAGCTATAACATCATGTTTGCCTCTACATTCTCTCAGGCTCTCCCACCTCACACACTCCACAGACTCACTGAGAGAGACAGCAGACCTGACGTGGGCTGGACATGAAGGTGGACCTGTTCCTTGGACTGGTGGTGGGAATGACTTAGCTATAACATCATGTTTGCCTCTATATTCTCGACATCTTTGCTGTGAAGTGTGCAAACACAGGTTGGACTTCAGCAAGAATACATCACACCGCATGGGCAGAGTCAATGTTCACGACAGATATCTTGAACACAGCAGAAGATATCACAAATGCCAGAATGAGAGGGAATAAGCTAACAAACTTACGTACCTTCACAAATGAACATCACTCCAAGGGAGCAATCGCTAACTTCCACATCATCCTCCCAACACAGAGTAGACGAGCAACTTCTTTCAATTCTTACTTCATGTATTGTACATACATATCTATTCACAATATATAACCCACTCCGTATATGAAGAGAGACAAGGACATTTTTGCCACAATTTACAACTCATTGTAGGAATTCAATACAGGTCTTAGAGGACACAACTGCTTCCTTAACACAACAACTTCCAAAAGTAGACTACACATCACACAGATCTAGAATTCCATAATCTGGCATGGTACTATATCACTTCTGGATTAATGTATACAATACTAATATTAATGAACTGCTTCATTGTTACGCAGATAGTCTTTCATTGCTCTTCACAGGAAGTGCTTGTTAGGTGGTATAGTACACACATTGATACTGCCAGTGTGCTCTGCACCAATCAATAACATCATGACGCTACTAAATAGAACAACTATGCAAGAGTCCAACTAAACAACAATTGTGATTATTCACAGCTTTCTCATAACTAATGCGTAAGCATGGCCACCATTACTTAATTAATCAGGGAATGGGTCAATAATTACTCAAATGGGAAATAACAACTGAGAATCACACAGTCAGGCACATTCTTTCATTCTTCATGCCTTACTTCACATAGGAACTGGGTAAGTTATTGCATCATAGGATGCCCGACAGACACAAGTGCCCCACCTGACAACACACAGTTGTCATGGCAACTACACAAACAGCCGCCCACTCTAGGAGTCCCAGAGGGAACTCTCACAGCATGAATACCCTCACAGAGTGAATAAATCAAGTTAGAGAGCACATCACCAACTGAGAGTGAACTCTGACCTCCAACACTCAGCTCACAGCATGACCAAATATGGTCATCCATCCTCCACTTAAGCCCTGTTGAGGCTCTCACACCTCACACATTTCACAGACTCACTGAGAGAGACAGCAGACCTGACGTGGGCTGGACATGAAGGTGGACCTGTTCCTTGGACTGGTGGTGGGACTGCTGCTTGTGGTGGGAGCAGGTGAGTGCACCACACCTCTACAGCAGAGACATCACACATACACTGGGCCTCCCACATCAGTGGGAAGGAACAGTTAGCACTGCAGCAGACACTGACAGCCACACACACCACAGTCCTGCTCACCCCACTGACTCACACTCCTTCCCTGCAGTTCACACCACTGCTGCCCACAACCACTCCCACCCCTGCCCTTTTGGGAAGGCCTTGCGTGGGAGAGATGGCCGTGATGGTCTCACTGGACCTCCCGGCCCACCAGGACCTCCAGGGATACCTGGTGCCACTGGAACACCTGGTGTGGCGGCAATCGACTTACGCTATGTTCAGCCACCCACTACAGACATGCCCACTACTGTGACTCCACCCACCACACCACCCCCTCCACCTGTTATTGGAGGAGTGAGCTACATCAGCTGGGGGAGGACCTCCTGCCCAACAGTGGACGGGACTGAAGATGTCTACAACGGCATCACAGCAGGGAGTACCTACACCCACACTGGAGGAGGCAGCAACTACATCTGTATGGTGAAGGAGCCAAGGTACCATCCCGGGGCTGGTACGTCTACGGCACTGAATACGAGACTGCTGGCAGAGGCTTAAATTCACTAGATCAAGACAACGTCCCGTGTGCAGCCTGTCATGTGACCACTCGTTCAGCTCAACTCATGATACCAGGAACAGACCAGTGCCCAAGAGGATGGACCTCAGAGTACACAGGCTGGCTGATGTCAGAGCGCTACTCCAGCAAAGGGTGCACCATGTTTGTGTGCGTGGACAAGGATGCACAAGCTCTACCTGGTCTGGGGGCAGACAATAGTTTTGCTCTGTTGTATCATACTACAGCTTCGTGCAACAGTGGCATACCATGCCCACCTTATGTGCACGTCAAAGATCTAGCCTGTGTGGTGTGCACTAAATAGAATACAAAAAAGGAATACTCAATACTAACAGCAGTGTGTAATAGCAGTAAACACTGAGTATTATGCAACATGGTGTCATAGCAGTGCAATATGAACAATGTTGTACCATTGTTGAATGAAACACATACTCTGCAATACCACAATGGAGTACAGTGCATGAACCATGTGGACAGTGTGTACCAATGCACACTTTCCCTTGCGTGTATATAAAGTGAATGTACATGTCCCGTCAGAGTGTTATGTCACAAATACCGAACACTCACTGTCAATACGTTACAAATAAAAGGCTGACAAACAAGTGAGTCTGCTGTACAAGACTAAGAACAGTACAATTACAAGCTGTTTCCTCCTAACTGGGTCCTTATTGTTGTCTTTTATTCTTTACACTCCATTAACAGCTGTGATGGTATACGCTGGTATTACTGTGTGCTTGACAATAATAAAATGTTAAAGAAAAAACATTTTAGTGAATTGGAATTCATCCGTGAAATTTGCCCATGCACATTTCCTGCTATGTATACAGTATAACACTATGCATGAAAGCTAACAGGATATGAAATGAGGAAAGTACACAATTTCATGAAAAAATCCAGTGAAAAGCAAACAGGAACATGCCCTCCAGTCAGTCCTCTGTCCCAGCACTGACACTGCACACCCAGTGTCAGCATGTGCAGGTGGAGACAACAGCACCTAGCTACTACAGCTCACTACAACACTGACCAACCGATCCCTCCAGAACATGCACCTGGCAGATGATCCATCAAATCGATAATTGTCTTACACAACGTGGGTATGGGTGTTTACTTCAAATGGAATGCGTTGGCTCGCACCGAATCTTACGAAGATGGAAGACCCACTGTTACAGGAACTGCTCCAAATTGCTGATTCTGAAGCTCCTGGAGAACATGGGAGCAGTGATTTACAAGTCCTGTCACAGCCACTGTCACAATGGAAGAATGTGGAAAAGCCTGTGAGCTTTTGCATTACTGCAGTTCCTTTGGAATGCATCTGAGCTGCTGAAGAATCGTACTTGGACCGTCCTTACTCAACCCATTGGGAGGAAGAACTGCTGTTGCTGGCTTAGGCATTTTCGAAACAAGAGGAAAAGGAAGATTCTCTGTTGTTGGATGTGTCACAGGACCACAAGAAGTGATGTGACCTACAAATGACCAGTGATGACGTCCAGTTAGTGGTCGCTGCCCAAGTTCCTTTGAACGCCAAGAGGACACAACAACTAAGCAGCTAATACCTGGCAAGCGTGGGCCATTGCTCGCAATGTTGCATCGTCTGCAAGTGGGTGATCCCAGATCTGAACTGTGCTACTGACACGGTTCTAGTAGTCTGAATATCTCGCTTTGTGTTGGAACTGCGGAACAAGGATGGTGAGCATTACTGGTCCAACACTGAATACGAAACTGCTGGCAATGCTCTTAATTCACTACATAACCAGTGTCCAGGAGGATGGACCTCAGAGTACACAGGCTGGCTGATGTCAGAGTACCCCGGTGACAAAGGGTGCACCATGTTTGTGTGTGTGGATAAGGATGCACAGGCTCTACCTGGACTGGGGGCAGACAACAGTGTAGCACTGATGTACCATGCTTCAGTTTGGTGCAATAATGGAATACCATGCCCACCTTATTTGAACGTCAAGGATCTAGCCTGTGTGGTGTGCACTAAATAGAACACAAGAAGAAGGAACACTCTGTGCAAATTGATATGAAAATCAATGTTCGAATCAATATATACATTACATACTAAACCATGTGGAATGGCAGTCAATGCACAGTCTGCATTACTGGGTCATCAGACTTGTCAGGAGTGTCAGGCTTTGTTTCAAAATTACTGTACTTCTCCATTAAAACCACTCTTACTGTCCTGATGGAGAGTGGTGCATATCTGAGTGATGTCAATTCCAGTGGAGTACTCTGACGTGCTCAATGTGAGAAGAATTATAGTTTACCAGTTCAACAAACTGAACTACAACCAACTGTGAGACGTGGTTGTGGGATAGTAGCAACTCAAAGCGGAAAGAGGAGGGGTCCACCAGTGATCTGATTCACCTCAAAAGGTACACATCAGACAAGTGGTTTGAACACAATGTTGCACAGAAGAGAAAGAAACCACGACAGAGGCATTCTCACTGTTGCAATTCAAACCAAGCTCAAACATGTATGCCAAGGGCTAAAGCATCCCTGTCTATATATTATATTCAGCAGTAGCAGAAAACATAGGTAAAGTCTACTTTATTAATGCATGATGTTAATGCAGTTGGGTACACTGGCCAGTTAGGGTTGCAAGCAGCAAGTCAACCATATCACTTTAGTGTTAACAATATTTGTACTTCTTGTTCACTGCATCATCCAGACACAGCTCAAGTCCACTACTGTTATGTGCACATGCACAGAGTATCCCTCAGTACATAGATACATACATACATTAGTGACTTCAATATTCTAGTAGCTGCATTACAGCAGTAATATGAATGACCCAAACATCATTAGGGGCATTTTCAGACAAGAAAACTAGTTCGTTAGAGATGCTACTAACACATATACGTACAGTGGTATGGTGGGAGGAATGCTCACTGTATGAATACTCTTACAGAGGGAATGAATCACGTTAGAGAGCACATCACCAACTGAGAGTGAACTCTGACCTCCAACACTCAGCTTACAGCATGACTAAATATGGTCATCCATCCTCCACCTAAGCCCTGCTGAGGCCTCCCACCTCACACACTCCACAGACTCACTGAGAGAGACAGCAGACCTGAAGTGGGCTGGACATGAAGGTGGACCTGTTCCTTGGACTGGTGGTGGGACTGCTGCTTGTGGTGGGAGCAGGTGAGTGCACCACACTTCAACAGCAGAGACATCACACACACACTCTGGTCCTCCCACATCAGTGGGGAGGAACAGTTAGCACTGCAGCAGACACAGACAGACACACACACCACAGTCCTGCTCACCCCACTGACTCACACTCTCTCCCTGCAGTTCACACCACTGCTGCCCACAACCAATCCCACCCCTGCCCCATTGGGAAGGCCTTCCATGGAAGAGATGGCCGTGATGGTCTCCCTGGACCTCCCGGACCACCAGGACCTCCAGGGATACCTGGTGCCGCTGGAACACCCGGTGTGGCGGCAATCGACTTACGCTATGTTCAGCCAGCCACTACAGACACACCCACTACCATGACTCCGCCCACTCCAACTGTCATACCTGTTGGGGGAGGAGTGACCTACATCCGCTGGGGGAGGACCTCCTGCCCAAAAGTGGACGGGACTGAAGACATCTACAATGGTGTCACAGCCGGGAGTCACCACACCAACACTGGAGGAGGTAGCAACTACATTTGCATAGTCAAGGAGCCCAGATACCACCCTGGGGCACTTGTAAGAGGGAGTGGCAGCTACATCTATGGCACTGAATACCAGACTAGTGGTGATTACCTTAATTCACTACATGACGACAACGTCCCGTGTGCAGCCTGCCATGTGACCACCCGTTCAGCTCAACTCATGATACCAGGAACAGACCACTGCCCAGGAGGATGGACCTCAGAGTACACAGGCTGGCTGATGTCAGCACGCCATGACAACAAAGGACGGACCATGTTCGTGTGCGTAGACAAGGATGCACAGGCTCTACCTGGTCTGGGGGCAGACAGGGATGTAGCGCAGCTGTACCATACTTCAGTTGATTGCACCCTCGGCATACCATGCCCACCTTATGTGCACGCCAAACATTTAGCCTGTGTGGTGTGCACTAAATAGAGTACAGCAAAAAGGAACAGTCAATACTAACAGCAGTGTGCAATAGCAGTAAACACTGAGTATTATGTAACATGGTGTCATAGCAGTGCAATATGAACAATGTTGTACCATTGTTGAATGAAACACATACTCTGCAATACCACAATGGAGTCCAGTGCATGAACCGTGTGGACAGTTTCAGTCCAACCTGCACATTGCTGCTGGACACCACTGATGTGTCAGGTCTCATGTTACTAGCTGTGGTGCACCATAGACACTTATATACTGTAAAGCAGATGGTAAAGTATCTACAGATTGAAAGTAACTTGCCTTCTGCCTCTACGGGCACATCAGGCACAAAGCTTGCCTCGTGTGTTTGGCCGCAAGCCCTGCATACGTCTGTCATGAGAGAGTGCCACACTTGAGCATCAGTCCTTCTTTCATAGTCCATCCCCAGGGCTATATGGACTCAAACCCGCCAGCCAACTGGTAGAACTTGTGGAACTGTGCCTTCGAACTGCGTACTTCCAGTTTCAAGACGACTACTTCGAGCAGACGGACGGTGCAGCCATGGGTTCTCCTCTCTCACCAGTCATTGCCAACCTGTTTATGGACAGCCATTCAATCAGCGGTGCTCCAACCCAAAGTCTGGGCTCGTTATGTTGACGACACATTCATCGTATGGCCCCATGTGAAGGAGCGTCTGCATGCCTTTCATGAACACCTGAACCAACAGAATCCCAACACTCAGTTCACCATTGAAGAGGAGAAAGTGGGTCAGCTAGCCTTCTGAACGTCTTGGTTACCCGACAAGCAGGCAGGATGCCCTTAATTCACTAGATCAAGACAACGTTCCGTGTGCAGCCTGTCATGTGACCACCCGCTCAGCTCAACTCATGATACCAGGAACAGACCAGTGCCCAGGAGGATGGACCTCGGAGTACACAGGCTGGCTGATGTCAGAGCGCTACTCCAGCAAAGGACGCACCAAGTACGTGTGCATGGACAAGGATGCAGAGGCTCTACCTGGTCTGGGGGCAGAAAATGATGCAGTATGGATGTACCATACTTCAGTTTCATGCAACTACGGAATACCATGCCCACCTTATGTTCACGTTAAGGATTTAGCCTGTGTGGTGTGCACTAAATAGAGTACAGCAAGAAGGAACACTCAATACTAACAGCAGTGTGCAATAGCAGTAAACACTGAGTATTATGTAACATGGTGTCATAGCAGTGCAATATGAACAATGTTGTATCATTGTTGAATTAAAACACATATATACTCTGCAATACCACAATGCATGGAGTGCAGTGCATGAACCATGTGGACAGTCTCAGTCCAACATGCACATTGCTGCAGGACACCACTGATGTGTCAGGTCTCATGTTACTAGCTGAGGTGCACCATGGACATCTAATGTGGAGCACATGTACCTAGCTGTGTGGGGTGCACTAAATAGAAAGTAACTAATATGGTCAAATCACTACTCTTCACACATCACATCACTGTATGTAACCATGTGCTGTCACAATAAAAAATTATCCTATATACGCATATATTTTCTTCAGCTGTGGACAGGGGCCTGGACGAAAGGTTCACCACCCATTTGTCCTTAGACCGACGTGCGCGTGCATCTCCCGTTCCGCGGTTGAGCAACTTGCAGTCGAACTTTCTCTTCTGTCTTTCTTTACACTTCGTTGTCTTCTCTAGGAAAGACCGCTCCCGTATCATCTCCATTGCTTCCGCGTCCGGGGGGTGCAGATGGAACTGCAGTTGACGTCGCTGGAAGAGCAGGTCCAGCTCGAGGTTCCGCACCGTCTTAGCGTTCTGTGCGATCCTGGCCATCAGGAAGCGTCTGTTTGCTCGGTTCGCGATGTCTCTCCCTTCTTGGCTGTTGACGAGCGGGCGCACCCACAGGCTGCGGGGAAGCAATCCATAGCGTTTCAGTCTCAAATTGAAGGCG
This sequence comes from Aplysina aerophoba, assembly GCA_949841015.1. Taxonomy (NCBI): domain Eukaryota; kingdom Metazoa; phylum Porifera; class Demospongiae; order Verongiida; family Aplysinidae; genus Aplysina; species Aplysina aerophoba. The sequence goes on from OX465044.1 coordinate 1,879,481, forward strand.
AGGTGTTGTCTGTGTGCTGCCGTCCTCTCCGCTGTACGCGTATATCGTCTTGCCATATCCAGTAGTGTAGGGTCATAGTTGTCGCGAATCATGTGAAGGACTTCTGCCTCGTGTACTTGGTCACCTGCTCTGTTTCTGTTTTTGTTGACAGAGAGCCACCTTCAAGCATTGGTCCTTCATATGCAGTTGGTTCAGAATATGGAGGTATGGGCATACGTATGCTGAAAGACATTAGGGTGTCATCGCCATGCACATCACAGGGCACCTCTCTGTGGGATCAGAAAGTCGATCAGTGTCTGCGTTAGTTTACGTCAATATTCATTGACTTAATTCTACATTACAGCTAAATCTGTCTAAGTTGGTATTTGCAGCTGTATTTGAGGTGGCTGCATTACAGAGGTAGATTGCAATGCTTTAAGGCTACGTATGTCCTAGTGCTACTTGGGGCCACGGCGGTATTGACACTAGTATACAGTAGTGCACATGACTATATGCACTAGTATTGTAGGTAAACGTGTTACATATAACTGGTTACTGCAAAAGGACAAGCATATAAAGGAGACATGAGTGGAGACATGAGTGGTGGATGCTCCAGGCAGCACCCTTTCTCATATGGTACAGGTTGGGAGAGCCAAAGCTGGGGAATATTAAGGCAAGCAGCTACAACCACAACTGGAATCATGCACTAACCTTCTTCACCTTCTCCTGCACAGTACCTTCTCCCCCATCCTCAAAGCTGTACAAAGCTGTTGACCCAGTATTTCAGAGCAAGCCTGTCTTGGGTGAGATTCGCGATGGCCAGATGGAGGAAGAAGGCAGTAACAGAAGGGTCCCAAAGGCTGCCATTGGTACCAGTGGCCGCTACCACGCTGACATATCACGTGGTGGAAGCACAGGCGAGGAGCTGGCCGCTGTCCTCCCCCTGGTCAGGCATGCACTTGAAGCATGTGCAGACAATGGTGAGTGCAGGACATGCACAAGGCTGCAGGCATGGTGTGGTGCTCTGCAAGTGTGTATAGTGTATATGTACATACATAATATGTGTGTATACTTTATACGTCGACGTCATTATGTAGATCGCTTGCCATACATACGAGTATTCAGTGTATATGTACATACGTATAAGTCCCTACCCGCAGCTGCATGTGTCAAAATGATACATTCACAGTAATGTGTTTGTCTCCCACATGTGTGGCTGCATCATGCTGAGCGATCCTTGTGCTTGCTCCTCCTTACAGATGGTTACCTCTACGTCGACGAGGCACTGCGTATCATTCGAGTGTACTCGCAAGTGCACCAGGTGAGAGGTGCACTGAACCTGGACCGGCTGTGGCAGCAGTACAGGGACTGCTCTGTGCTCCACGAAGATGGCCTACTCATTCACACACAAGACGCACTTCACTGCCTCAGTGACTGCCTGTAACGTGTGCTCCTGTTTGTAGCAGCAATTTGTGGCATGTGACTTGTGCCATTTCAATGATATTCAGTCCACTGAATGTAAATTGGTATAATAATTTATGTGTTTAATTATTGGTATAAAACTTGTGCGTATGTGTTCATATAAGTATTGTGTACATATTTATATGTAAATATGGACATGTACACTTGTACATACAGTGAACCTGCTTATATGTATAAGTGTAGCGAACTTGCCTGGGCAGTGAGTTTTCTGTTTTACAGGGGGTGCACTGGGCATGTGTGTGTGGTTAAGACGGCACACATGCCTATACTTTTTTATACAGTACATGCAAAGAAAATATAATATAATATAATAATTCTTTTATATGTACTCAGCTAGCCATGAGCTTCACATGTAAAATTCTCATAGATCTTATAATTATAGGCTTCATTTTTAGAGAATTATAGAATTATGTTCATACGCAAATTAAATATGAAATATATTTTATATAATGATAATCATATATTATAATATAATATATATAAACCATCAATCATGCATGCCCTTAATTATCCAAAGGGGAGGGCAGCCACATGTGTTGTAGCTGTGTGCCACCAAGTCATACGTAGAATCTACCGTATATTATTATAATTATACCGTACCGTATTATATATGTGCAGCATGCATAATAATTTGTTATATACTTTAACTAATTAAGACAATATTATTATTACTACAAATAGTATATACAACAATCATAATGCATGCATGCAGTAGGTATGTACACACAGTACATACGTACATAGCAATGCTTGTATAATAATAATATATATACATATACAGTACATACATATAGCAATGGGTTCTTCAGTCGCAGCTCGGTGGAGGCATCAGTCAGCATCCCAGACATGGCAGAGAACATGCCTCGTCCTTGAGAGGAGCTCTGGATGGTGGTCAGATCCTGCAGTCCACACGGAATACAACCATAGCTCTCAACACACTGTACCCTTATGCACAGCATTCCACACAGCGTACCCTTATACACAGCACTCCACACACTGTACCCTTATACACATATTAAATGCTACTTGTACAGAATATAATGACATCACTGGCAGTTTGACAATGCTGATGACAACAGATAACACGAGGAGGTAACAGTGTCAATTGTCACGTCACTACAATGCTGACTGCTTCTCTTGTAAGGAGCAAGAACCAAATTCAGAAAGGTTGTATAGGTGAAACTGAACTAAGATTCCACCCTCTCTGAGGTCTGACCAGTGGTAATGTACTCCTGTCAGTGGAGGTGTGTGATGTAGTATTGGAACGATGGACTCTCACGTGCCGTATGATTCCTGATGGAGTCTCATGTGCCATATGTCATTGGAAGTCATGTGTGGCTCAATTCAATATTTGAGTCGTTACCTTAATCAGTATGTACCTTAATCAGTATACAGTATGTCATTGGAATCCATGTGGGGCTCCACCGTTCAATACTTGAAACAATGTGAGTGATTGCAATGTGAATACGGGACATGAAACGCTGAAACAACTGCATCACTACAGTCTAGTACAGGCATGAGTGTGTGGTACAGCACTGCATTGGCTCCTCTGCCACAGTCAACCACCAACACAGGTGCACAAATTAGTTTAAGGAGCAAATTAGAGCTAAGGGCAACTCCGCCCCCCACAGCCTGCTCACAGCATGACCAAATATGGCCCTACTCCACTGTTAAGCCATACAGAGACTCCTCTTACAACAAACACTCTTCACAAACTGACAGCAGACGTTACATTACCTGAGCTGGACATGTAGGTGGACCTGTTCCTTGGACTGGCGGTGGGACTGCTGTTTGTGGTGGGAGCAGGTGAGTGCACCACACCTCAACAGTAGAGACAGCACACACACACTGGTCCTCCCACATCAGTGGGGAGAAACAGTTAGCACTGCAGCAGACACAGATGGCCACACACACCACAGTCCTGCTCACCCAACTGACCCACACTCCCTCCCTGCAGTTCACACCACTGCTGCCCACAACCAATCCCACCCCTGCCCCTTTGGGAAGGCCATCCGTGGGAGAGATGGCCGTGATGGTCTCCCTGGACCTCCCGGCCCACCAGGACCTCCAGGGATACCTGGTGCTGCTGGAACACCCGGTGTGGCGGCAATTGACTTACGCTATGTTCAGCCACTCACTACAGAAACACCCACTACCGTGATTCCACCCACAACACCACCCCCTATACCTGTCCCCACTGTTGGGGGAGGAGTGACCTACATCCGCTGGGGGAGGACCTCCTGCCCAACAGTGGACGGGACTGAAGACATCTACAATGGCATCACAGCAGGGAGTCACCATGGTCATACTGGAGGAGGTAGCAACTACATCTGTATGGTTAAGGAGCCAAGGTACCATCCTGGGGCTGGTCCAGCAGGAGGTAGCTACATCTATGGCACTGAATACGAGACTGCTGGCAAAGGCCTTAATTCACTAGATCAAGACAACGTCCCGTGTGCAGCCTGTCATGTGACCACCCGCTCAGCTCAACTCATGATACCAGGAACAGACCAGTGCCCAGGAGGATGGACCTCAGAGTACACAGGATGGCTGATGTCGGAGCGCTACAACCACAAAGGACGCACCATGTTCGTGTGCGTGGACAAGGATGCAGAGGCTCTACCTGGTCTGGGGGCAGACAACAGTGTTGTAGCTCTGTTGTACCATGCTTCAGTTTCGTGCAATAATGGCATACCATGCCCACCTTATGAAAACGTCAAGGATCTAGCCTGTGTGGTGTGCACTAAATAGAGTACAGCAAGAAGGAACACTCAATACTAACAGCAGTGTGCAATAGCAGTAAACACTGAGTATTATGTAACATGGTGTCATAGCAGTGCAATATGAACAATGTTGTATCATTGTTGAATTAAAACACATATATACTCTGCAATACCACAATGCATGGAGTGCAGTGCATGAACCATGTGGACAGTCTCAGTCCAACATGCACATTGCTGCAGGACACCACTGATGTGTCAGGTCTCATGTTACTAGCTGAGGTGCACCATGGACATCTAATGTGGAGCAAATGTACCTAGCTGTGTGGGGTGCACTAAATAGAAAGTAACTAATACGGGTAAATCACTACTCTTCATACATCACATCACTGTATGTAAGCATGTGCTGTCACAATAAAGGTAGTCCCATGTATGAGAGATAGACTTTGGGAAAAATGGTGCTGTTTTGGGAAGCATTTTCAGGTAATAGTTTGTCTGTTGCTCACACACCATAGTATATAATATATATATATATATAACACAGTAGGTCGGTCTTTAGCCTCTACATACGATCTCGAGCTCAGCAGTATATTTACCCAGGTCGTATATATATATCGGCTATAGACCTCCCTACCGTACTATGTATTTATATTACATAGTGTCATCTCAGAAAATTGGAACAAGAACATAATTACTGAACAAGAAACTGAACACATATCAATCGATCAATGGACGCAGTAACCAGAACACTGAAAAAGAAATTCAGATGTTTCTGCAACCTACGGCTGCCTTCATCAGTGAATAAGTGACACTTACAGCCACACATGTGTGAGTACAATAGGGCAGTCAGACAATGATGTGGTCATGTGAGGTATACAGGTACAGAAGTAGGGAAACACAAAATACTACTAAAATTAAATAATGATAATAGTACCATTATTGAACAGGGAAGTTGTTGAGTAATCACGTATATAGCAAGGAGGGGAACTGCAATGAGACGTTTCGACCTCGAGGGTCTTTGTCAGTCACAAATGCCTCACTGCAATAACCCCCTTGCTATGTGATTGTTCAACAAAGTCCCTGTTTGGTTTAATGCCATAGCATGAGCCTCTACCACATCATAATACTATTATCATTATTAGTTAATCAATTCTGATGTCAGTATTGTGTACAATAGTCCATGCAGTTAGGCTTAGTGAATGTGTAGATTCACATGTTTTATGTCTAAAGTGAGCGCAGCATGCTCCACACTAGAAAGATGCGTGAATGAGTAACCAATTGTGTAATGATGGAGTAATGCAAGTTGATGACGGTTACCATGCACATGTACGATTATGAAAGGAAAACATTAATACACAGCTGGTTAGGAGAAATTTCAGTGTAGTTAGTCAAAAGTGGGCGATATTGTTAAAGTTGGACAGGAGATGCCATTGATAATCTGACATTTAATTAAAATGTAAAGTTGAGGGTTGGAACAATGAGTAATTAGCTTTTGTGACTGGCAGGGAGCCACAAAGTTCTTTAAGGTCATCACCAAATGCGATGAGTGTAATGTAGCTATTCTCCACCAGGCCATGTTAGCAAGAGAAAGGCTATTCACTGTCTATTGCACAGATCTAGCTTCTGGTTATATCACAATTTGTACAGCACAGCATGCACAGCAGCCAATATCGTCCACCTTGTCAATTGAAGCTTCAACCTATGAAGGAACTTATCTTCCACAAAGGACTTGATTACTATATACTTGCTTTAGGAGGTATAGGATACATTCATCTTGATCTGAAAGGCTATTCACTGTCTATTGCACCGATCTAGCTTCTGGTTATATCACAATTTGTACAGCACAGCATGCACAGCAGTCAATTGAAGCTCCAACCTATGAAGGACCTTGTCTTCCACAAAGGACTTGATCACTATTAGCTTTAGAAGGTAGGATACATTCATTCATCTTGATCTGTTCAATGTCATTCCATAGAACAATGGTTGGTACTCAAAGAATCCAAAATGACAACATTCTGGAGGTTGCTATACGTATATGTTCTCCTGATGTGGACAGCAAGGCTCTAACCTGCATGGTGTGCACTAAACAGGGCGCAATTCAACCACAAATGTTGACAGCGTATTGCAGCAGTATAAGACTACAGCTTAGTACACTTCTGTGCAACACAAGTACTAGTATACCACATGCACACCATGCTTACTGAACCTGTGCAGCAGCATGCAGTTTGCACTGTGGAGCTTGTGTACAACCATGCACAAATAAACATTTATATTCTTGGGTGAGTGCAAATTAATTGCTTGGGTGAGTGCTTATTAATTAAGACTGCAAAAGTGGAACTGATGTGTGCATGGTCCAACTGCCAACTATCAACTAGCTGCTAGCCCCTAGATATCCTTGTGTGCATGGATGGAAGAAAGTAGTCTCTTCATCATTTGCAGATTTGTCAAGCACATTTCTTTTACTGTAGATTGATCATCAAATGGTTTTTGGCAATCAGGCGTAGCTGACCTTCCCCTGATAAGATGTACAGCCACATTCATGCTCAACATGTTTATAAAGCCAATTGCAGCCCAACCGAGGAAGAATAGGGTGCAAACAATACAAAGGAACCATATTCTGCGAGAGTGGCACGAGAGACCACCGTTGGACAAGCATAGGAGACATGAGTGGAGACATGAGTGGTTGATGCCCCAGTCAGCACCCTTTCTCATATGGTACAAGTCGTGAGAGCCAAAGCTGGGGAATCTTAATGCAAGCAGCTATATACACCCACAACTGGAATCATGCACTAACCTTCTTCACTTTCTCCTGCACAGTACCTTCACCCCCATCCTCAACGCTGTACAAAGCTGTTGACCCAGTATTTCACAGCAAGCCTGTCTTGGGTGAGCTTTGCGAGGACCAGATGGAGGAAGAAGGCAGTAACAGAAGGCTCCCAAAGGCTCCCAGTGGTACCAGTGGCCGCTACCTCACTGACATATCACGTGGTGGAAGCACAGGCGAGGAGCTGGCTGCGGTCCTCCCCCTGGTCAGGCATGCTCTTGAAGCATATGCAGACAACAGTAAGTGCAGCACATGCTCAAGGCTGCAGGCATTGTGTGTATAGTGTATATGTACATACTGTATGTGCATAATATATACATAATATGTGCATACTCTATACATCATTATGTAGATCACTAGCCATACATACGAGTATATACATAGTGTATATGTATGAATGTATAAGTCCGTACCTGCAGCTGCATATGTCAACATTCACAGTATGCATGTATGTGTCTCTCTGTGTGTGTATGTCTCTCACATGTGTGGCTGCATCATGCTGAGCGATCCTTGTGCTTGCTCCTCCTTGCAGATGGTTACCTCTATGTTGACGAGGCACTGCAAATCATTCGAGTGTACTCGCAAGTGCACCAGGTGAGAGGTGCGCTGAACGTGGACCAGCTGTGGCAGCAGTACAGGGACTGCTCTGTGCTCCACGAAGATGGCCTACTCATTCACACACAAGACGCACTTCACTGCCTCAGTGACTGCCTGTAACGTGTGCTCCTGCTTGTAGCAGCAATGGCATGTGACTTGTGCCATTTCAATGACATTCAGGCCACTGAATGTAAAATGTTATAAAATTTATGTGTTTTATTATTGGTATTAAACTTCTCAATATGTGTTCATAAATTATATACGTAGATAATTATTATAATGTGTACACATTTATAAGTAAATATGGACATGCACACTTGTATATACATGCAGTGAACCTGCTTATATACGTGCGTATAATTGTAGCAAACTTGCCTGGGCAGTGAGTTTTCTGTTTTACAGGGTGCACTGTGCATGTGTGTGTGGTTAAGACGGCACACATGCATATACTTTTACACAGTAAATGCAAAGAAAATATCACCACTCACCTTGCCATGAGCTTGAAAAATTATTCTTATAGAATTAAAGAATTATGTTCATACGTAAATATTATATTTCATATATATATATATATAAAACCCATCGATCATTATATATAAAAATAACCCATCAATCATGCATCCCCTTAATTATCCAAAGGGCAGCACCATGTATTGTAGTTGTGTGCCACCAAGTCATATGTAGATTGATCGTATAATTATTATCATTATCATAAGTCCCCTGCAAAGAACACTATATGTGCAGCATGCATAATTTGTTATGTACTTTAACTAAAGACAACAATATTAATTGTACAAATAGTACAACAATCATAATGCATGCATGGAGTGGAGTATGTAAGTACAGTACATACATAGCAATGTTTGTATAATAATGTGTATAGCTTATGAGCTCCATATGTCAGCATTTCACCTATAAGAATGTCTACTGTATACCTCTACATCATTCGGCATGTGTGGGAGCAGAATCACTGCTCCCTAGATTCCAACAGGCCATCTTCTCCCTCCTCCTCCTCTCTCTCCTCTGAGGCACCTTTCTCCGTGGGTTTCACTTCCTTCATCACAGTGAAGGAGGCAGGGTCTTTGAAGGTCTTCAGCAGCTCAGACCACAGGTTGAGGCACTAACGGTAGGGGGAGGGGCATGCAGCAGCTGATAAGGGGGACACCACATATTACTGTATAATATATACACTGTAATTACATAATAATTAATAGTGTAAAAAGTCTATTGTGCATTAGTGTGCAATCATATTGCTTTTGATGACCAGAGATGTACTTACATGCTGTGAGCAGTGACTATGACACTCACTACCTCTTAACAGCATGCACTGTCCACTAGCTAGCCTGCCCATGAGTCCATGCTGAATCCAACACATTCAGAACTCCACTCTCATTCCAACCCATCTAATTACCTTCCCCATAACATTCCTCCACACCCTCCCACTCCGTCAGCCAGCTCCCAGCTCCCTAGCCTCATACCCAGTCTCTATTTCCATTTTGAACGTTGTTCAGAGTCAGAATGGGTAATAAAGACTGGGTAGGAGGTGACCACTATCTCTCCTCGCTGCACAAGCACCACCAGCACCACCACCACCACCACCACCAGCAGCAGCAGCAGCACCAGCAGCAGCACCAGCAGCAGCAGCAGAGTCACCAGTCTCAAGCACCAGCTCCAACCTTCACCATTGCTGTATTGTGGAATTGTGATTGTGCAATATAGCAGTGGTGAAGGTAGGTGCTTGCACGTGAGACCAAGTAGGAGTCACCTTCTCATGGTACTGCATGTGCTCATCGGCCATATCCCTGAGGAGGCCTGTGATCCCCTCGTCCTTGTCGACCAACCAGCGGTCCAGGTCGGCATGGAGGTCACTTCTGGCACACTCCACCTTGTCAATGGCCTCTTCACAGCTGGTGTTCACCTGCAGCAACAAGGCCCCAGTTCACTGACAGTCAGACCTCTGTCAGTATGTACGTACACACGTACCTTTCGCATGGTGACCGTCCCATGTCACGCACACACACACACGCACGCATATGTCCATGCATATACGGTACTTGTCACAAGTTACTTACGTGATTCCGACGTATTCTGCAGTAACCCGTTGAAATTTCCGTGAATGTCGGCGAAGGCTGCTGCAGATCGGCTGTGCCCCTTCCGTGTACTACCGCGCGGGTTCCGCAAATTCCTTGAACGACGGAATTACGCAACACACCTTCGAATGGTGAAGGCGTCGTTTCGAGGGCGAAGCGCAAGCTGAGACGATTAGAGCGAAGCTCTGGACGATTTCATAGGTATACGTATACGTGACGTTATTCTGAACGACCTTGCAGCCCCGCACGGAATATGCGATCTACTGTGCGGAAGTCCACGCGCAGCCTTCGAGCGGTCCGCGGTCTGCTGAAAAAAGTCGCCATTCTACCGCGCGGCGTTCTCCAGAATGCCTACTCGGCAATCCGCATAAAACGTAAGTACGTTGTGACAAGTACCGTATCTCTTTCACAGACATTCTCTCTCATGTACGTACATCTAATGTTTTCACTCATGAATTGTTTCAGTCTCTCCCTTACACTCTACACACACACACACACACACACACACACACACACACTTCACCTTTGTAAACTCCTGTGACAGCTTCTCATGTTTCTGAGGGTTTGCCTGCACCTTTGGGTCAGCCAACACCTTCTGTTTCTTCTCCCTCTCCTCCTTCAGGTTATCTCGCTCCAGTTGCAGCTTGTTCCGGTGCTTCAACACACCCTGCAGCAGACCAAGGAGGTGGAGGGCAGCACATCGAGTGCACCACTCGGGTACCACCTGGACTCCAACGTACAGCAAAGTCGTTTCAGGGCAACATACAAAGCAATAATTCAATATGATGCAGAACGTTTCAACCCGGAGATCTTGGTCAAGTGCAGAGTTCAAGTGCAGTTGCAGTTGACAAAGATGTTTGGGTCGAAACATCATGCATCATCTTAAATTATTGCTACATATGTTGCTCTGAAACAACTTTGCTGTTCATTTAGAACGTAGCCATGAGCTTATGAACTGGTACGTACTGTGAAGCCAGCCCATCTTGTCACTTGCCCAACGGGCTATCCCCACCACTACACTATTACAGTCTAGGCGGCAGCCACTAGTCTAGCCGCCAGGTCTGGAGGCCTCACAGACAAACATACAGAGTAGGTCAGAGTAGCACTGATGCAGCGTGAACTGAGAGAGAGGGGGCATGCAGTGTGCACAGAGCCACAGGGTGACAGAGTAGGAGCATTGTAATTTGCAACTGAATGGGATTATACAGAACTCTTAGTTCAGAGTACACTTACACCCAACCATACCTCCCACATCCCTACACCTCACCCCACATCCCTACGCCCCACCCCACAACCCTACGCCCCACCCCACATCCCCACACTTCACCCCACCCCACATGCACTTCACCCCACCCCACCTCTTCCCCATTGCACTCACTCACCGCCCCACCCCACATTTCATCCCCACACTTCACCCCACCCCACATTCACTGGGCGCACTCCGCCTCTTCCCCATCGTACTCACTCACCAGTGCTGCCTCGCAGTACAGATGGTACTCCTTTGTGCAGCCCACCACCGTCTGCGTGCTCCTGTCATTGAGTACCTCTAGGGCCCTGTTGCAGCTCTCCACTGTGGCAGCCAGCTGACTCAGGGGAGTGGACAGGACCACCTCCGCATTGGACCAGAACTTGACAGAGGGTGCGAACTCAGCGGCCATTTGCACATAATCTAGAGCACGTATACGGAGAGGAACTTCAAACAGTGAACTGTTAGCTCACTCACTTCCTCCAGCCTCTAGTCCACGTTCTCTCCAGCGAATGCCGTGTGGCATGGTGCAGTTGGACCATGCACTAGTATACAGTGGAACCTCTCTATAAAGGACACTCTGAATAGAGGACACCTCTCTAATGAGGACACTGTCTGCAGTCCCAACCACATAGAGCTGTGTACAAATCTACCTCTGAATTAGAAACACGTCTCTATACAAGAGAGCCAACTGGGTCCCAACGGTGCCCTCTGTAGAGAGATTCCACTGTATTCATGTACTGTAACTACTAGCAGATTATGACAAGCCACACTGCACGGTGACCAGTGATAAAGCATTCGTCCCTCATGTCATGGCGATCTGACACCGTTTGGAGGATCACTCACCCTTCCTCTCGGCAAACAGCTTACTGGCAGTGGTTTCCATGGTGGCCAGCTGCTGTGCCAGTCGCTCCATGTACTCTGCGTGCTGCACAAACTCAGCGTCCGGGTTCTTCAGTCGCAGCTTGGTGGAGGCATCAGTCAGCATCCCAGACATGGCGGAGAACATGCCTCGTCCTTGAGAGGAGCTCTGAATGGTGGTCAGTTCCTGCAGTTCACACGGAATAAAACCATAGCTCTCAACACACTGTACCCTTATACACAGCACTCCACACAATATGTACATACATACATACATACATACATACACACATACATACATACATACATACATACATACATACATACATACATACATACATACATACGTACATGCAAACTACATGGACGTGGGCCTTCCATACTATATTAACCACGCCTCACTGTGATGACGTACGTACATGTGATTTTGCAGTGAGGAAGTGTACAAAGTTCTTGTCGAGGGAGACAATTGGGTGTGCTGCGATCCTCCTGAGGAACTTCTCCAGCCCCTTCATCCTCTGGCTGAGGAACTCGTAGCTGAAGTGGTCAAAGTACTTGAGCAATTGCTTACCGGGGAGGGGCTAGAGAGGAGAGGGGAAGAGAGGGGAGAGGAGGGGAGGAGGGACAGGGATAAGAGAGAAGGGAAGGGAGGTGAGAGGGAGGAAGTGAGAGAAGGGAGGGTTGAGGGCGGATGTGAGGGAGGGGAGGGGAGGAGTGGGGAGAGGATGGGAAGGGGGGTGGAAGGGAGGAATGAGGATGTGGAAATTGCAGTGAAGGGGAGGGGTGAGACAAGTGAGAACATTACAAGAACTTTGCAGGGAACGTCATTGACTATGGAAACCAAAAAGTGAACAGACAACACATCAGTGTACGTAGAGTGAATAAAAACAGTTATACAGGGGTATTGCACCAAAACCAGGACCTGCAACTCAGGCCCTTTTGGAAGCTAATGACCCTTGAGAAGACATACAACAGAACAGCAACATCTTTCCCCTTCCCTCCCTCACTGGTATGATGTGTGTTGGGCAGGCCAGGGAGAGCTGCTCCCTCAGCCACTCAAAGTCCTTGTACCTCCGCCACACCTCGTACTCAGGCTGGGCAAAGCAGTCGGCCCTTGAGGTCTGAGCAGAGAGCAAGTCAACAAGAGATGACCACAGGCAGACTCACCTGTGCTTGTATGAGTTACACATATGTATGTATGTACATATGCACAAGATTACATAAATTTATACAAAAGTTGCACCCAATTATACACATACACTGGGTATAGACAACCAGTGCATTAGATAAAGACATTCAGTACAGAACAATACATTTCAGGAGCACAATTTCACTTCTCTTCAGATGGCTCATCATTGTGAAAACTTGGAATTTTATGTCAAAACATGTACATGCGGGATGAAATGCGATGCTATTTAAGAGCAACATTCATTGCGCACACATCCTTTCCTTATCATTGTGTGTATACTTTGACAAGGTAATTAAACACAGATGACAAGGTAATCAGTAACACGCTGATGGCAATCAGTTGATATCAATTCTGCTGCGTGTATGCTCAAGATCAATTCACCCGTTATCAACAACATAGCAATCAGCCTTTACGACATCACAGATGACCAGCTCCCAGGTCTGGCCAGAAACAGCATTGGTGCGGAACTTGCTGTCATCTTCTTCCACTATTGAACATGGAGAGGAGCTTCTTGGGTGATGCTTCATACACAACTAAACTTCCGTTTGTTTCCCCATTCACTCTTTCAAACTTCCAGTTAAGGAATAGATCAAGGATACACTTCTCGATCAACGTCCTTATCAAAACTCAGGGAAGCCCAATCGAAAAAATTGTGCCACTCAAAAATGTGGTGCCACAGAAAATATTAATCAGCGTAACGTAAAACCCCTCAATTTCACCATAACTTAATGATGTCATACCAAGTACCAAACTACCAGTGCCTATGGATATCTAAGTAGCTGTAAGTAAACTGTAAGCTGTAAAGTACTGCATCCATCTCCACTCATGAAGCCTCAGGTAACGTGTGTGACAGCATGGAGCGTGTATGCATGTATGTACATACCTCTGTTTTGACCTTGTATGATGCAAAAGGGTCCATCTTGCTCGGCTGCTGCTTTTCAAACTCTGTCACAGACACAAACAGGTCTTGAGACTCCTTCTCCTTCGTCAGGAACTGGAAGGAGAGAGGTGTGTGGGGAGATCACACAGGTACATGGAGCAGGGAAGGGGGAGGTTTTGTTGGCCAGGCAAGTAATGCCAAAATATGATGTTACTGCATACTAGGAACGTCTTGAGAGTGCAGCATAGTTGTGCGACTGGGTAGGAGAATGTGAGGGAAGATGGGATTCATCTGACAGAGTGTTGAGAGGACAAGTAAAGAAGGACCAGGGCCAGGTGAAGGTCATGTGACGAATATTGGTCATTTAGCTAGTTTTCACTCAGAACGTATACACATTCATATATTAAATGTGATGAACACTGGTCACTTACCCCAGATTTTTAACCCCAAACTCCAGATTGGCTTTGTAAAACACACACAGCCGCCTGTCTTCCCGCCCACGCTTTTCCCCTGCCGTTTCCCCCCTCCTCCCGCGTCTGTGAATATAAGTCACCATGCCATGTACGTACTTTTTGATCTACCACTGATGAAGGCTCTAGATTGGGCCGAAACGTTTGGTAATTTTGTGACAATCAACATCTGTCCCTCTATCTACTTGGCTAGTGAAGTTCTCAATCCCCAATCATGTCTACACCTAGCCACACAGTGATTTTCAAAGTATACACACATATTAAATGCTACTTGTACAAAATATAATGACATCACTGGCAGTTTGACAATGCTGAAGATGACAGAGGACATGGGGAGATAGCAGTGACAATTGTCACGTCACTACAATGCTGACTGCTTCTCTTGCAAGGAGCAAGAACCAAATTCAGAAAGGTTGTATAGGTGAAACTGAACTAAGATTCCACCCTCTCTGAGGTCTGACCAGTGTTACTGTACTCCTGTCAGTGGAGGTGTGTGATGTACAGTGGATTCAGTGTTTCTAGTCCATCACTCATCACAGATTGTAGTATTGGAGTCTCACATGTCAGTACAGTATGCCATTGAAATTCATGTGCGGCTCCACCATTCAATACCTTAAGCAATGTCAGTGATTGCAATGTGCAATGTGAACACAGGACAAGAAACCAAGAAACAGCTGCATCACTGCATGGGGGCATGGGTGTGTGGTACAGCACTGCATTGGCTCCTCTGCCACAGTCAACCACCAACACAGGTGCACAAATTGCTTTAAGGAGCAAATGAGAGCTAAGGGCAACTCCACCCCCCCAGCCTGCTCACAGCATGACCAAATATGGGCATACTCCACTGCTAAGCCATACAGAGACTCCTCTTACAACAAACACTCTTCACAAACTGACAGCAAACGATACATTACGTACCTTGGCTGGACATGAAGGTGGACCTGTTCCTTGGACTGGTGGTGGGACTGCTGCTTGTGGTGGAAGCAGGTGAGTGCACCACACCTCAACAGCAGAGACATCACACACACACTGGTCCTCCCACATCAGTGGGGAGGAACAGATAGCACTGCAGCAGACACAGACAGCCACACTGTGACACACACCACAGTCCTGCTCACCCCACTGACTCACACTCCCTCCCTGCAGTTCACACCACTGCTGCCCACAACCACTCCCACTCCTGCCCCTTTGGGAAGGCTTTACGTGGGAGAGATGGCCGTGATGGTCTCCCTGGACCTCCCGGACCACCAGGACCTCCAGGAATACCTGGTGCCGCTGGAACACCCGGTGTGGCGGCAATCGACTTACGCTATGTTCAGCCATCCACTACAGACACACCCACTACCGTGACTCCACCCACAACACCATCCCCTCCTCCTGTCACACCTGTTGGTGGAGGAGTGACCTACATCCGCTGGGGGAGGACCTCCTGCCCAACAGTGGACGGGACTGAAGACATCTACAACGGCATCACAGCAGGGAGTCACCACACCCACCCAGGAGGCGGCGGCAACTACATCTGTATGGTGAAGGAGGCCAAGTACGACCCTGGGGCGGTTACAAGGGGAAGTGGCAGCTACATCTACGGCACTGAATATGAGACTGCTGGTAATGCTCTAAATTCACTACATAACCACAACGTCCCGTGTGCAGCCTGTCATGTGACCACCCGTTCAGCTCAACTCATGATACCAGGAACAGACCAGTGCCCAGGAGGATGGACCTCAGAGTACACAGGCTGGCTGATGTCAGAGCACCACAACCATAAACGCACCATGTACTTGTGCGTGGACAAGGATGCAGAGGCTGTACCTGGTCTGGGGGCAGACAGGGATGTTGCATTGCTGTACCATACTTCAGTTTCATGCAATAATGGCATACCATGCCCACCTTATGTGCACGTTAAGGATCTAGCCTGTGTGGTGTGCACTAAATAGAGTACAGCAAGAAGGAACACTCAATACTAACAGCAGTGTGTGATAGCAGTAAACACTGAGTATTATGTAACATGGTGTCATAGCAGTGCAATATGAACAATGTTGTACCAATGTTGAATGAAACACATACTCTGCAATACCACAATGGAGTGCAGTGCATGAACCATGTGGGCAGTCTCAGTCCAACCTGCACATTGCTGCAGGACACCAGGGAATGCTTTGGAAAAGAAACTTACGGTATAGCTAGTAAGTAGTAGATAGTAATGCTGCTCTCTTCCTAATGCGCACTTTCCCTTGCATGTAAATAAAGTGGCTGTACACGTAGGAACACCCCTTCCTGTCAGCATGCTATGTCACAGTCACCAAACACTCACTGTCAATACGTCACAAATAAAAGGCCAGCGGACGCTTGGGTCTGCTTCAAGAGACTAAGAACAGTACAATTACAAGCTGTTTCCTCCTAACTGGGCTCTTATTGCAGTCTTTTACCTTCTTCACTGCTACATTATCGATGGTAAACGCTAGATAGCTCAAGCACACATATCCCCATACACTATGTCTAGACCACTAGAAACTAGTAACTAACTAAACTGGGCAATAGTGTAACTAGTTAGTAAAGAACTCTTTGGAGCTGTACAATTGTGAACAGGTTTCTCACAGCGAGTGTGTAACCAAGGCAACCACAGATCACTAGAGACAGGTCAAAACCGATACGTATGGCAAGCTGTAACCACACAGTCAAACGTATTCATCATGCTGTATACTACAAATTACTAAGACCCAATACAAAAGTTGATAAGTAATAATTGCTGCGTGTGTTTGTGATTACGAAAGAATCTGAGCGTCATCACAGCATAGGGAGCCTGATAGATGGGGCTCAGACCGATACAGATTATTTGGGCCACTACTGTCCGAAGACCTTTGAAACGGCAGAGAGAAAGAAAGAAAAGTGGTGCTGCCCGGAATCGAACCCAGGGCCTCTGGCTTAAACCGCCAGTGCTCTGCCACTAAGCTACGACACCAACCGCTACCACCTCTCTTTCTCTCCCATATATTACTCTGCTCTAGGTGATTATTGTTGATCAGTGATAATTGCTGTGTGTGTTTGTGATTACGAAAGAATCTGAGCGTCATCACAGCATAGGGAGCCTGATAGATGGGGCTCACCCAGGTCCGAAGACCGATAGAGATTATTTGGTTAATTATTCCAGATTATTTCGGGCGGCACCACTTTTCTTTCTTTCCCTCTGCTGTTTCAAAGGTCTTCGGACAGTAATAGCCCAAATAATCTCTATCGGTCTTCGGACCTGGGTGAGCTCCATCTATCAGGCTCCCTATGCTGTGATGACGCTCAGATTCTTTCGTAATCTCAATACAAAAGTGTAACGAAGACTCAGTAAAACACAGTCAAACACTCTCTTCTGTGCAAACATATATACTAAGTCAACAGTTGTGTCACAGACAGGTCATGTGCTGTTACACCTGACAACACACTGAGCAGTTGTCATGGCACCTACACAAACAGCCGCCCACTCCAGGAGTCCCTGAGGAACTCTCACAGCATGAATACCCTCACAGAGGGAATGAATCAAGTTAGAGAACACATCACCAACTGAGAGTGAACTCTGACCTCCACCACTCAGCTCACAGCATGACCAAATATGGTCATCCATCCTCCACTTAAGCCCTGCTGAGGCTCTCCCACCTCACACACTCCACAGACTCACTGAGAGAGACAGCAGACCTGACGTGGGCTGGACATGAAGGTGGACCTGTTCCTTGGACTGGTGGTGGGACTGCTGCTTGTGGTGGGAGCAGGTGAGTGCACCACACCTCAACAGCAGAGACATCACAAACACACTGGTCCTCCAACATCAGTGGGGAGGAACAGTTAGCACTGCAGCAGACACAGACAGACACACACACCACAGTCCTGCTCACCCAACTTACTCACACTCCCTCCCTGCAGTTCACACCACTGCTGCCCACAACCACTCCCACTCCTGCCCCTTTGGGAAGGCCTTCCGTGGGAGAGATGGCCGTGACGGTCTCCCTGGACCTCCCGGCCCACCAGGACCTCCAGGGATACCTGGTGCCGCTGGAACACCCGGTGTGGCGGCAATCGACTTACGCTATGTTCAGCCACCCACTACAGACATACCCACTACCGTGACTCCAACCACCACCCCACCCTCTCCAACAGTCACACCTGTTGGGGGAGGAGCGACCTACATCCGCTGGGGGAGGACCTCGTGCCCAACAGTGGACGGGACTGAAGACGTATACAATGGCATTGCAGTGGGAAGCTTCTTCACCCACCCAGGAGGAGGCAGCAACTACATCTGTATGGTGAAGGAGCCAAGGTACCACCCTGGGGCTGGTACAAGTGGTGGTAGCACAAGCTACATCTATGGCGCTGAATATAAGACTGCTGGCAAAGGCCTCCGTTCACTAGACCACAACAACGTCCCGTGTGCAGCCTGTCATGTGACCACCCGTTCAGCTCAACTCATGATACCAGGAACAGACCAGTGTCCAGGAGGATGGACCTCAGAGTATACAGGGTGGCTGATGTTGGGGCACCATAGTCACAAAGGGCGCACCATGTACGTGTGTGTGGACAAGGATGCACAGGCTCTACCTGGTCTGGGGGCAGACAACGGAGGAGTCCTGATGTACCATGCTTCAGTTGATTGCCGCTATCCTGGCATACCTTGTCCACCTTATGTTAATAGCAAGGATCTAGCCTGTGTAGTGTGCACTAAATAGAGTGCAGAGATAATCAATATGTATGCATATGTCTACACGACTGTATATGTGTACATTAGCAAGTGCATGTACATATAATTGGTAGAATTTGCTCATTTATATGTAACTTGATTATGACCATTAACTTGGACAATCTAAAGTAGTACCTACTGGCAAGCCAGGCTAAGAGTGCAACATGTTGGAACTAGAGTAGCGGCTGTGTCATGGAGGTGGCAGCACTGCAGAGGTGTTCTGAGTGTTGTTGACTAACACTATGGCTGCAGTTATAAGCTGGAGGAAAGTCAATGGAGTGGGTGCATGGGTGTCACTCCGTATCTGGGGGGGATGACAGGTTTAGATGCATACAGAACGTGGAGGTACGGGATTATATGACTATAACTATTCGTAACTTATTTGACCATTAACTTCTCAAAGCTGCACAGACCTTGTACATATGTCTTGTCTTGTATGTATGTCTTTCCATTGATTTCATGTCTATATTCCTTTATGAAATGTGTATCATCAACAATTAAACTTATATCATTTAGCTAGCTATGCTGGGTTTAGCTATAAGGTGCTGCATATGTATGACATAGAAAAACATTCCGCTGTTCTGGAGAATGTGCTAGCTTCGTGAGACTAGACGTGTAACAAAATGACGGCATTGGGGTATGTGTATACATTGGGGAAACAAACTTCGCGTTCCCCAAACTTCTACTATTTAGCTACTATAGCTTACCTCATGTCTATATTTAGTAACATTTACGTATGTTCTCTCATGTCTTACCTCAGTGGCATTTACATTCAGTATGCTATAAGTTTAAAGCTATGTCTTAGTGCAGTGGAGGGAGGCTGCTTTAGTGAGAGGCAGCTGCAGTGACCATTATACACGGTTTCCATTGTTACGTGTGGGCAGCTGACAAAGAGTTGCGTCCGATTTCGTGCATTTATTTTGTGGGTGCCACTCCTTGGGCATTTGAACACATTTCACTTACCACTGGCACTTGCATTGATACTGATACCATATACTCCATACACTCCATACAACTTATGTGCCAACTTTGGGCATCACTGTGAACACTTGATCCTACTGCAGTCATTGACACTCGTATACAGTAGTGCACATGACTATATGCACCAGTATTGTAGGGAAACGTATTACACATAACTTGTTACTGCAAAAGGACAAGCAGAGGAGACATGAGTGGTGGACGCCCCAGTCAGCACCCTTTCTCATATGGTACAGGTCGTGAGAGCCAAAGCTGGGGAATCTTAATGCAAGCAGCTACACCCACAACTGGAATCATGCACTGACCTTCTTCACTTTCTCCTGCACAGACCCATCGTCCACATCCTCCACTCTGGACGTCTCACGCTCCTCCTCCCCCTCCTCTTCACCCTCTGAGCTGCTGTCTTTCTTGAAAAGGTCATCAGATCCACTTTCCCCATCCGACGCTGATTCCAGCAATCTCTCATCCACTTCAAGCCCACCACCCTCCGTGCCTCCAGGTACACCTCCAGTGGAGCCATCCACTGGAGGCTCAGGCTCAGGCTCAGCAAGTACAGGTGAATCTGCATGTCACGTGCCATACGGGATAATCACACAGCAATAATAACTCGTTGCTACACTTGTAAGCATGTCATTGTTGTCGCAATGCACATATCACATGGCTCTTACATGGCCATGGTGCGTCAAACAAGCACATTATCTGTCATTTCATGTATGGACGCTTGTCAGAGGATCCGGCAGCGTGACTAACAGGACGCACACATGACTAGCCACCACCAGCATTAGCATTGGCTAACCCACATCAACATCATCCAGTCCACTTGGAGGATGCACTGCTCTTCGAGTTGCAAGCAGATGCACAGTACACCCTGTTTCGAGAGAATCCCTCGGACTCACCTCCTGTAGTGCTTGTATTCTGCTCTGCGGTTGGTTGCTCCAGGCTAGTGAAATCCTCAGCTGGGTCAGCCATTTTTTGGTCACACGAAGGGAAATCCCTTATGTGGGTGTGGTCCGGATATTGGTTGACAGGAAAATGGTGGGGCGTCAAACGTCAGGAAAGAAACATTGCCTCCGGGTCTCGTAGTGGAAGCACTCTGCAGGGTAAGAGGTGGTCAGTATGCGTGAATTTGTATAAGGTAAATGTCTGCCCCGCGTCATTGAATGTTGTCGGTTTTAGTGCCTTGTATTCGACAGTTGCTGGTGTTACCATACCGTAGCTAAATAGCGTTGTCCCGCGCTTCATTCGTTCTTCCTTAACGAATAGATTGACGCCAGACTTAAAACGCTTAAGAGGGCACTTGAAGCCTGGGCTGTGTGGGGAGGCTTTATTAAGCATGTTCGTTCTTTGCTAACTTGTGTCCTTGCCCTGTGTGGGGCAGTGGCTGACTATGGGGCCCGGTATGCGGGTGCCCCTACCACAGGCACTCAGTGTCACACGCACGTACTGTGGAACAGACTGTGTGTGTATGAGTTGCTTCTTGTGATGTAATATGTAGTTCGTGACCTGTGGTCACGCCCCAAATGCGCCAAAGGTGATGTTTCTTCTGGCTGTCTTCTGCTGCTGTACTGTGTTGCTTGCCTCATGGTAGACACATACAAAGACATGCTAGTATTAAACCATTCCTCACCCACCATTGGTGGACGGTTTGGCTTCCTCAATGATGAGGCGTCCTTAGGCTAATGACCAGAGCAAAGGCTTTTGTTGGAGGCCATAGGTGCCTGTGTGTCTGTCTGTGTGTATTGTGAGAGAAGTGATGCGAATGCAAGAGCCAGCTGGTGGCTTGTAATTGCTGTCACTATCGTGAAGTGGATTGTGGAGAAACCTTTGTGGCCAGGTGTGCGTGCGTACGTACGTACGTACATGACTGATTGTGGCCAGAGCACCTCTGTTTTGATTGTGCCACTGATGACTTGATGACAGCTGTAGACGCAGCTGGCTCATGCAGGCGCTACCGACTGCTCCCTAGATGCCTATACGTTAAGCATGTAGACGCAGCTGGTTCATGCAGGCGCTACCGACTGCTCCCTAGATGCCTATACGTTAAGCATGTAGACGCAGCTGGCTCATGCAGGCGCTACCGACTGCTCCTCACGTTAAGCATGTAGATGCAGCTGTTAAAACATTTGGCTTTTAAATCAGTTTTTGGGCTAGTGAATTTCACTGATAATCAGTCTTGTAATGCAGTGTTGAGACATCCTGTTAGTTTTAGCAGCAACGTGGTGGGTGGGGGGATGACACAGTGAATGACTGACTGCTAAATGATATGTACGTTGGGACACACACTGAGTGTGTGTGTACGTGCTATCACATGCTATCTTACGTTACTTTGCCCTCCCTGCATTGCATCGAGGGATATGATGGTGCTCTCCCGTGTTCTCTGCGCATGCTGAATAAACAGTCTGTATATGTATGTACATGTATAGGAATACATATCTTTATGTACGTATGTATATGCTGTCAGGACACATGTCACACTCCCGGGCCTCAATGGAGAAGCAGCAGTTGGCTAGTATTTCAAACGGTCATGTTTGCCATGCCATCATACTCTTGTACACTAGGGATACAGTGTACGTGCATTACACACACTGTGTGGCGATGAATGCATCACATTTTACACTTACGCATGCAGTCATTTCAGACCTTCTGGTTCTATTCGTATGTACATACGTATGTACATTGCATACTGCAATCACTGATTAATCATAGTACTGGAACGGCGAAGCCTCACTCATTGTACACCGCCGTTCCAATAACCATGTGAGTATACAATGTACAAATGGGACTAGACACCCTGAAGCAACTGTACGTATGTACATACGTACAATGTGGCTAGTACTGTGTTCGTTTTGCTAGAGACTGGTCCAGTGTCTTATTGTGTGTGAGTCATGCCTTCTTGTTCTGGTTAGTGTTGGCACTAGTGCTGGTGGTCGCTGACATGGTCATATGTGTTACGTACCTGTGTGCTTAAGTGGAATAGAAAATACGTAACTTAAGTGTTCAGGCTATGGACCTTTATGTACTGGTGATGTGAGGAGAGTGGAGGAAGGAGAGTGGGCATACAGGCAGACATTGTGTGTGTGTGCATGTGTGTGTGTGTGTGTGTGTGTGTGCATGTGTGTGCGTGTGTGTGCGTGCGCTATTATCCTCCTCACCTCTGCTCCCATCCCTCCTACCAATACACTTTTCTTCCTACCCTCTTACTCCCATTGCCTTTCCTATACAAAGTAGCTGAAGACTTGGGAGATTCCCCATTCCATCCGCAATGGGGGAGCCCCAACACGAGGAGCAGCCTCAAGGCTACCCCATGTTCATACCCGGCGACTTTCAGTCTTTGACCAATGATAGTGGAGGTGACGATCTTGTCCCATTTCACAGGTGGGTGAGCTGTGGTCGCCACAGTGCACTGCTCCCATGGATGGTGTCAATGATTGTACCATGTAGCATTTGTATGGCATTCATTATTGCTAGAACTGTACTATAAATGCATACGTACCTGGGTGGTGTATGTAGTGGGCTGCTGGGCCTGTTGTGTGGAGGGTTGTGATGCTCACATAACAACTGTCACTCAGTTGCTCTCCCCTTCCCTCAACCCTACGAGAAGGCATATTGACACAGTGTATCACATACGTACGTACGTACGTACACACATGTAATGTGCATACGTAATTCCAGCTCATTTCTTCCGTTCCTGCCAAACTACATACGTACGTATGTACACATGTACACACCAACACACACCCATGTATGACCATTAAACACACACACACACACACACACACACACACACACACACACACACATGTGCACATGCCCCCCCACACACGCAGATATGATGACAATGATATCATCTACGAGACACCCCGTGTGAGGGCGAAGATTGTGGGTGGCAAGTACCTGAAGGGGGAGGTCCTCGGAGAGGGCTCCTACTCCAAGGTAAAGGAGATGCTGGACTGCCAGCTGCTCTGCCGGCGTGCCGTTAAGATCATGAAGGAGAGGAGACTAAGGAAGATACCCAATGGAGAACAGAACGTTAGAAGGTGGGCAGAATGTGTGTGGAGGTGATATGATAGAGGCTCTGCGCTAGTGTTGAACTTAACTGTTTTGAGCAATCACATAGCAAAAGGCAAATTACCGTTAGACGTTTTGACCTTGAGGATCTTCATCAGTCATTAATTAGTTTTGTTCTTGCCCCTGCTACGTACGTATGTACGTGTGTGTGGACCGTGTCTGTGTTTGATGTTTGTGCGTGGTCCTGCATGTGGTTGACATGTCTGTCATGCAGCCTATCCGTCTGTGTGTATCTCCCTAACCAATGTCATCCTACGTACTTGGTTGTGTGTGTGTGCATGGGAGTATACCGAAACAGTACACACATGCCACACTTCCCTATCTCCCAGTGAACAAAAGTACGTACGTACATGTACATATGTATGTACACGTTCCTAACTTCCCCCACCCTATTTTCAGAGAGATTCGTATCCTGAATAAACTCAAGCACAAGAATGTGATTCGCCTGGTGGAGGTGTTTGAGGATGAGGAGAAGCAGAAGATGTATGTGGTGTTGGAGTACTGTGTGGGCGGGCTGCAGGAGTTGTTGGAGCGCTGCTCCCTCCACAGGTTTCCTCTACAGCAGGCACACAGGTGGGGAAGGGGAGAGGAGGGTGAGGGGAGGGAGCAATGTCAGCATGTGGCAGTTGCCGGCATTCTATGTACATATGTACATGCACACACACACATACATATACGTATGCATGCATGCTAGCATACACACACGCACACATACATATACGTATGCATGCTAGCATACACACACGCACACATACATATACGTATGCATGCTAGCATACACACACGCACACATACATATACGTATGCATGCTAGCATACACACACGCACACAGTAACCACCACCAGGGTTTGCATGGATATGCGTAAAATGGCTGTAGTTTGTACATGCGTACATCCTATTGGATTGTACGTACCTTGACTTACATACATACAGACATAGTACATTCCATGTTAGTATCCATTACGTTTCCTCTGCCTCCCCCTCCCTCCCTTCCATTCATTCCATTCCTTCTGTATCCCCTTCTCTCAATTCCTTCCTTCTGCTTTCCCCCCTCTTTCCATTCATCTCTTGCCTTCCCCTCCCCTCTGTTCCTTCCTTCTGCCTCCCTTCCCTCCCCATCTAGTTACTTTGTTCAGTTGGTGGATGGTCTAGAGTACCTCCACAGCAGAGGCATTGTGCACAAAGACATAAAGCCGGGCAACCTGCTGCTCACCTCCAACGGCACCGTGAAGATCACAGACTTTGGAGTTGCAGAGGTGCGTGTGCGTGTAGCTGAGTTGAGGGAAATGTTTGTGTGCTGTGTGGGCATGGGGATGAGGGAGTGTCTGTGTCCGAGAGGAAACGGAGCAGCATATGATAGGGTAGAGATGACCACTTGGACCCACTTTCTTGGTGTCCATTGCGTAGGCACATTTACTCCCTGTTCTTTCCTTCTGAAGGAGTTGGATCAGTTTGGCTCTTCCGATGACTGCACCAACTGCCAAGGCTCTCCTGCCTTCCAGCCACCGGAGATAGCATCAGGGCGTGACACTTGGTCAGGGTTCAAGGCAGACATCTGGGCTGCAGGAGTGACCTTGTGAGTGGGTGGGGGTGGGGTCACCTAGGGGGTAGGGAGTAAGAGTGGGGGTGGGGTCACCTAGGGGTAGGGAGTGGGAGTGGAGGTGGGGTCACCTAGGGGTAGGGAGTAAGAGTGGGGGTGAGGTCACCTAGGGGGTAGGGAGTAAGAGTGGGGGTGGGGTCACCTAGGGGTAGGGAGTGGGAGTGGAGGTGGGGTCACCTAGGGGTAGGGAGTAAGAGTGGGGGTGAGGTCACCTAGGGGTAGGGAGTGGGGTTGGGGTCACCTAGGGGGTAGGGAGTGGGAGTGGAGGTGGGGTCACCTAGGGGTAGGGAGTAAGAGTGGGGGTGGGGTCACCTAGGGGTAGGGAGTGGGGGTGGGGTCACCTAGGGGTAGGGAGTAAGAGTGGGGGTGGGGTCACCTAGGGGTAGGGAGTAAGAGTGGGGGTGGGGTCACCTAGGGGTAGGGAGTAAGAGTGGGGGTGGGGTCACCTAGGGGTAGGGAGTAAGAGTGGGGGTGGGGTCACCTAGGGGTAGGGAGTGGTGGTGGGGTCACCTAGGGGTAGGGAGTAGGAGTGGGGGTGGGGTCACCTAGGGGTAGGGAGTGGTGGTGGTGGGGTCACCTACGGGTAGGGAGTGGGGGTGGGGTCACCTAGGGGTAGGGAGTGGGGTTGGGGTCACCTAGGGGTAGGGAGTGGGGATGGGGTCACCTAGGGGTAGGGAGTAGGAGTGGGGGTAGGGTCACCTAGGGGTAGGGAGTGGTGGTGGTGGGGTCACCTACGGGTAGGGAGTGGGGGTGGGGTCACCTAGGGGTAGGGAGTGGGGGGGGGGGGGTACCTAGGTGGTAGGCAGGGGGGGTGGGGTCACCTACGTAGGCAGCAGGGGGTGGCAGCTGATTACTGATTTCCTCCTCTTGTCATCCTCTCACTTCTGCTGTACTCTCTTCTCCCCTCCCTTCCTCCCCTGCATCCTCCAGATACCAGTTTGTGACAGGCAAGCTGCCATTTGAGGGAGACACCATATACAAACTGTTCAACAGTATCTCCTCAGACGAGCTGAAGGTGGTCCCTGATCTACCTCAGGCTCTGCAGAGCCTCCTCCAAGGTGAGAGATGAGCACTTCTGATTCAATGGTGCCTTGTTCAATTCTGACTAGGCAAGGAAACTGTCAGTTCAAACATTTCAGCATCATTCAGCTACTTTCTTCTATACATGAAAGTACAGTACATATACGTACGTACGTATGTATACGTAGCTGAAGCCTTTCCTCTGCCACTGGGATCTTCACACGCACTTACGTACACCAATGACCCCTCAGTGTCCCTTCACTCTTCGATGTGTGAAGCTCATGTGAAGGCTGATTAATTTGAATCTCCTACAGCTGAGATTTTACTCCAACGCAACCTATGTACATACATACATATATTGCCTGTTACAGTCATTTCATGCTGTGTACCCTTCTCATTACACAATTCAATCACTTGTGATTACAGTTTTCGAATGGTGGGAGGGAGTTCCGTGTGTTTTTGCATGTTGTGACACTTTACCATCCAATGCTGTAAGCCCATGAGTGCTTGGAGTGTGCAGTGTGAAATTGGGACTAGAAAGTGTGAAAGGACTGTATTGCCACCACAAGGTTACGTACATTGAGTCTGCAATGCATGTCATAGCACTTTGTATTGAATGCACTCACTTACGTACAGTACGTGTTGGTGCCTGCTCTGACCACGTCAGGTATGCTCACTAAGGACCCAGCTCAAAGACTCACTGTTGCCCAAATCAAGCAGCATCCGTAAGTGTGTGTGTGTGGGTAGGTGGGTGGGTGTTGGTGTGATGTGTGCATGCTTTGTGCATGCGTGTGGGTGTGATGTGTGTTCATGTCCACGCACATGTGCAACCATTTGCACTACCCAAGAATATTACGTATGTATGTAGCTCTAAGCCATTGTGACCCTTTCACAGCTCATGGACTGGCTTACATTGCCTGGCTTGTAATCATCGTGCAGTGGCTGAAGGGTGTGTGCATACGCGTGGACATGTGTGTGTGTACCTAGACCAGGTGGTCCTATACGCGTGGACATGTGTGTGTGTGCCCAGACCAGGTGGTCCTATACGCGTGGACATGTGTGTGTGTGCCCAGACCAGGTGGTCCTATACGCGTGGACATGTGTGTGTGTGCCTAGACCAGGTGGTCCTATACGCGTGGACATGTGTGTGTGTGCCCAGACCAGGTGGTCCTATACGCGTGGACATGTGTGTGTGTGCCCAGACCAGGTGGTCCTATACGCGTGGACATGTGTGTGTGTGCCCAGACCAGGTGGTCCTATACGCGTGGACATGTGTGTGTGTGTGTGTGCCCAGACCAGGTGGTCCTATACACGTAGACATGTGTGTGTGTGCCCAGACCAGGTGGTCCTATACTCGTAGACATGTGTGTGTGTGCCCAGACCAGGTGGTCCTATACGCGTGGACATGTGTGTGTGTGCCCAGACCAGGTGGTCCTATACGCGTGGACATGTGTGTGTGTGCCCAGACCAGGTGGTCCTGTAATAGAAAGTGTACAAGAGGAGTTCATGGAGAGGGAAAGTTGCAGAGTTGCAAGAAAAATATGCCAATGGTGAAGTAATGAATCTGACCATTAAGTTGCTACCGCTCATGCAGGAGGGCACTGCTGTTGACTCTCCGCCAGCTACATTCACTTCCCGTTCAATAGCAGAGCTGTCTTTGATCTCATGTATGTATGTACCACAGACCTAGCTCCTAAATAATAGCAGGATATGGTCCTGCATTTTGTCAGACTGAGGTGTCCTTGGACTGAATGGCAAAGGGTCCAATGTATGCTTGCTCTTCCTTCAAGTGATGAATGGTGCCATTCGTTAAAGATCAATGCCGTTTGCAGACAGCGGACAGCAGTGATGCTTTGCAACTGTTGTACGTGCGATTTCTACTGTGGGAATGGCTGTAGAAGGCTGGTATAATATGGGCATGTGAGGTGATTTACAAGTGAGAAAGTTTCTGTCACAAAAACTTTCCAATGTTTTCTGGAAGACTCTAAACTGTGTAGGTATACACAGTACCTCCACCAAGGTGTTACAGTACCTCCACCAAGGTGTTACAGTACCCCACCAAGGTGTTACAGTACCCCACCAAGGTGTTACAGTACCTCCACCAAGGTGTTACAGTACCCCACCAAGGTGTTACAGTACCTCCACCAAGGTGCTACAGTACCTCCACCAAGGTGTTAAGTACCTCCACCAAGGTGTTACAGTACCTCCACCAAGGTGTTACAGTACCCCACCAAGGTGTTACAGTACCCCACCAAGGTGCTACAGTACCTCCACCAAGGTGTTACAGTACCTCCACCAAGGTGTTAAGTACCTCCACCAAGGTGTTACAGTACCCCACCAAGGTGCTACAGTACCTCCACCAAGGTGTTACAGTACCTCCACCAAGGTGTTACAGTACCTCCACCAAGGTGTTAAGTACCTCCACCAAGGTGTTACAGTACCTCCACCAAGGTGTTACAGTACCTCCACCAAGGTGTTAAGTACCTCCACTGAAGGTGTTAGTACGTACCTCCACCACCAAGGTGTTACAGAACTCCAAGGTGTTGCTGTTTTGTGTGGAGTGGATTCACATTGATACACACAGTCATTTCAAATTGTCCTGTACTGGTCTGGTGCTGGTGTTCCTTCTTGGTGTGTGCATTTGGGCTGTAAGCCAAATGCTACTGGCGTGTACGTAGTCCGGGGCACGCACAAACACACACACACCAACAACTGTTGTTGGTGTCTTGAACACGGATGGTTTTGTGTTTACTAGGTCCTGTATATCCTAACATTTTGTGGCCCTCCCTTCTCCGTAGGTGGTGGCTTCAGAAGCAGCCCACCCCTCGACCAGAGGAAGTCGCAAGGTTCCCCCCTTACGTCGGCAGTGAAGACCCTTTGCGCTCCACCACTGTACTGCAGTATCTGGAGGCCTTTTACAGTTATGGGGATTTCCCTCAGCCACCTGCTGTCACTGTTGGGGAATACCCTGAGCAGAGGTGTGATATTTTGCACCCAATGGGGTGTGGTGTATCAGATGAGGAGATCCCAAACCACCAAGCTCTGTCAGAACACGACCCGCTAATGTTACCAGCCATCGGTGAAGATGGTTCAGTGTTTGAAGAAGGAGAGCACAGGGAGGCGGTACAACGTAATGTTAGTGATGACTGTCTGAATGACAAGAGCCATAACATTGCACGACGGGTGTCAGTGGTTTCTTCAGCAGAGGACGGTGAGTCTGGAAGTGGGTATGCACATATGTACGTATGTATGTACAGTGTATGTAAGAAAGGGGAGGTGTTTATGGCTACTACGTACGTATATGAACCACACCTGCCTCCTCTCATACTTTGTGCTGCGCTGCTCCCATGCATATGAATACATGTGTGACTGGTGCCTTAGTTGGCTTGTGTGTTTGTGTGCGCGTGTGTATCTGTGACTTGTGCCTTAGTTGGCCGGTGTGTGTGTGCGTGTGTGCACGTGTGTATCTGTGACTGATGCCTTAGTTGGCTGGTGTGTGTGTGCGTGTGTGCACGTGTGTATCTGTGACTGTTGCCTTAGTTGGCTGGTGTGTGTGTGCGTGTGTGCACGTGTGTATCTGTGACTGATGCCTTAGTTGGCTGGTGTGTGTGTGCGTGTGTGCACGTGTGTATCTGTGACTGATGCCTTAGTTGGCTGGTGTGTGTGTGCGTGTGTGCGCGTGTGTATCTGTGACTGGTGCTTTAGTTGGCTGGTGTGTGTGTGCGTGTGTGCACGTGTGTATCTGTGACTGATGCCTTAGTTGGCTGGTGTGTGTGTGCGTGTGTGCACGTGTGTATCTGTGACTGATGCCTTAGTTGGCTGGTGTGTGTGTGCGTGTGTATCTGTGACTGGTGCCTTAGTTGGCTGGTGTGTGTGTGCGTGTGTGCGCGTGTGTATCTGTGACTGGTGCTTTAGTTGGCTGGTGTGTGTGTGTGTGCGTGTGTGCACGTGTGTATCTGTGACTGGTGCCTTAGTTGGCTGGTGTGTGTGTATGTGAGTGCGTGTGTATCTGTGACTGGTGCCTTAGTTGGCTGGTGTGTGTGTGCATGTGTGCACGTGTGTATCTGTGACTGATGCCTTAGTTGGCTGGTGTGTGTGCGTGTGTGCGCGTGTGTATCTGTGACTGATGCCTTAGTTGGCTGGTGTGTGTGCGTGTGTGCGCGTGTGTATTTGTGACTTGTGCCTTAGTTGGCTGGTGTGTGTGTGCATGTGTGTATCCGTGACTGATTCCTTAGTTGGCCATTGAAACTAAGTTGTTGCATGAAGTAATAAGTTGTATGAGTGAGATCTATTTGGTCTCCTATGTAGTCCTTTTCCCATCTGCACAAGTTAAGGAAGAAGATGATGAGGCTGTGTTTCACAATTCAAAGGCCAAGGACCGCAAGAAGTCCAAGAAGGTCAGCAGCAGTTGTCAGCAGCAGTAACGCTATGCGTGCGTGTTGTCTTGTGCCATCATCACTCTATGTTCGCTCAACGTCCTTATCTGTTGTTTGCTGTATAATCAAACGGAGTGCCAATTATGATGTAGACACTGTAAATTATTGTGTATATGTGTGTCTGTCTGTGTGTATGTGTCACTCAGCCAGTCAACACCCAGGCTATTCACTCACTGTATCATATCTTACACTGCTCATTATGTATTATGTATTAATTATATAACTGTATTAACAACATTATCCACTTCAGTGATGCATACATACATACATGTAACCAGCCATCCACCTTTCACTGAAACAATTGAGTGATTGTTGGGTTGTCAATGTGGATTGTAGTATTGAAACTGACAATCCTATTATGAGACTATTGGAGTAGCACAGCATAGCGTCCAGCTGTATGCTGCTATAGTTCTGTACGAGGTCATTGCTGCAGTCAGCAGACCAGCCGGCCATGACAAGTGTATGTGGCTGGGTTGTGAACCAGCTAATCTGCGACAGTTTCTGAAGCCATGAAGTGGTCACCTCTAGCTATGTATATACATACATCCATTAGGGGGTGGGGGTGGGAGGCCTAGGGCCCAGGGGGAGTGTGTGTTGCACTCGGCAGAAACACACACAATGTACGCATGCGGCAATTTGTGGCATTATCACTAGCTTGTACAAGAGAATATACGACTTTCAAAAGGGATTGACGCATAGACGTCCGGCCATCGAGCCCCTGGTCAGGCTGGACGTAGCGTATGCGAGGAAAGGATCATAGCGAGCATGCACCCCCCGCAAGCATGCAACAGTGATGACGTCAAGTATTCTAGCTATTAAAATTGGAAGCACGCCCACAAGGGCGTACTTCCACCCCTCGTGACCAGAAGCGATCGACAGGGAATTCTTTGCATGCATGCTCGAGCTCCCAGACATTAATGCTCGGTTGCGGGTCACAGACCAGGTATCTGTTGGCGCGAGTGTATCGATGACAGGACAGAGGCTTGCCGTTCTCAGAAACGTTCGCTACTGCAGCAGTGCCAATGTGTCCTGCTCGCACCCGCATGCGTGCGACAGAGAAGACCCTCTCAACAAGCATCTTTTGGACGTCTACCTGCCCGAGAGGGAGTCAGGGACTCCGCCGCCTCCTGTGGTGTTCTTCGTTCACGGCGGAGGGTGGAGGAGAGGTCACAAGAACGGGTGGAACCACTACCTTTCCTCCTACGACACCAACCTCTTCGTTTACCTGCTGTTGCGGCTCTTCGGGGTCTACGACAATGTCGGAAGGTCTTTCAGCCGCGCCGGTGTGGCCTGCGTAGTACCTTCCTATCACCTCGTCTGGACGCCCTGCCACCTGTTCGCAGCAGAACTGTGCGTCTCGCTCTTGTTCAGTCTTGCCACCATCCTCCCCCTGGTGTGGTGCGGCAGTCGTGCTCTGGCGAATGTGGTCTGGCTGGCTCCTTTCCTTCCCGAAGAGAGGGGTGGTCTACCGCTAGGCGCCCTCCTGAATATCAGCATCCTTGCGCTGTGGGCTGCAATGACCCTGAGATTTCGGTACTACAGAAAATGGTGCTTGCTTGTGCTGTGGATGTCTCTGGCAGTCTTGCTAGTCTGTTGTGACCTCTCCGTGAGCTCCGTCATCACATCTGGCTACTTGAGCCACACTGCGATTCTGCTGTCTGCTACATACATTACTCTCTTTGCTAACTACCTCTCCACTTTCACTGCTGGTGACTGTAGCACCAAGGAGACACTGCTGGACCTCGCAGCTGCCTATCAGTGGACAGTCGGTCATGGACGCAAGACAGGCCTGTATGATGTCCAGCGGCTGTACGTGTGTGGGCATTCTGCTGGAGCACATCTGGCTCTCCTAGGAATGCTAAAATGCAATATCGGTGCAGACAGCATGTCTAGCATTAAGGTACGTATGAGGCAACATGTGATGCATATTTTCTTTCGGGTACCTTAATTGTACTGTTAACTGGATGTTTGTTCATCCCCTGTAGGGTTTTATTGGGTTGTCAGGCGCCTACAATATCACAAAGATGAAGAATAGTGCTGTCTCGCGCAATTTCTACCTCAAACCCACATTTGGAGCAGAAGCAAGTGGAGGATGGGAGAAGCACTCCCCTCTTCTTCTCTTACTGGCTCACAAACATGCTGATACTAAAACAGACCATGGTGTCTGGAGTACTACAGGGTCTTTGACAAGTGGCCTGCACCTGCCACCCACACTATTAATAACAGCATCCTTTGACTTTGGTTTGGGTCAGCAATCACAAGAGCTGATGACTGCTCTTTGCAATAGAGGCGTAGCAGCCGAACATGTTGTCCTATCGGGACACAACCACTTTAGTATAATATCATTTTTCGGCAAGTCCGCGTGTAATAATGTTCTTAGTAGGTTGCTCTTCCAGAACAGGAAAGATGCCTGGAGACACTGTGTTGCCTTTATCACTCGGACTGAAAGAAACACCTACCAATCTTCATTTTAAGTTAAATGATGAAATCCACAATTCCAGCATTCTTTGCAGGTATAACTTATTCATTAAGTTACACTTTTTGGAAACTCACACAGAATTATAATTGTATACACACACACACACACACACACACACACACACAGTCTACTGCTGCAGTGTTATTTTGTGTTGTATAGTTTGGGGCCTACCAATTGCTCTGAAAATTATTAGTTAACTTCAGCCCACTGTATTCTTACTGTAACATAATCTGACCGTACGTATTGCACGAGATCTCAGTCTGTGGTAGTGTTGTGAATAAAAAGCCACATCCCAGCATGCTTTTGTCTGTGTCTTGTGGGCTGATGGGGTTCCCTCGGATATGTGTGCCTGCACACTACAACCATATCAGATTTCATTTTTCACATTATCTACTTGCAAGGCTGCACCTACTTCACCTACTTCACCTACTTCACCTACTTCACCTACTTCACCTACGTACTTCACCTACTTCACCTACTTCACCTACTTCACCTACTTCACCTACTTCACCTACTTCACCTACGCACTTCACCTACTTCACCTACTTCACCTACTTCACCTACTTCACCTACGTACTTCACCTACTTCACCTACATACTTCACCTGGTGTGTGAAATCTCTTCTGCAATTATAAATGGG
The DNA here is from genome assembly GCA_949841015.1 of Aplysina aerophoba. Classification (NCBI taxonomy): domain Eukaryota; kingdom Metazoa; phylum Porifera; class Demospongiae; order Verongiida; family Aplysinidae; genus Aplysina; species Aplysina aerophoba. The sequence goes on from OX465044.1 coordinate 1,913,758, forward strand.
ATAGCAAAAAGATGGCAAGCCTTCCCATCGCAGTTCATTAGATGACCATCATATACGTACCATATCATCGTAGGTTTGTACACACTAGCCTACATCATCTCCTATCACCACACCTTATTTTAGCAGTTTGAGTGCCTCTGGTATCTATTCACTGATGAAGGTGTCCGTAGAGACACCGAAATGTCTGAAACTATTGTGACCATTGTCTAGTGTGTACAAAACTATGCTGAACAATTTCCCTAGCCACTCAGGTCTCCACGAACATATACCATATCGTATAACATTTTTCACATTATTGACTTGCAAGGCTGCACGTAGTCACCTGCCAGTCCCTATACCTTTTAGCAGTGCTATTAATAGTAAAAATCTATGACAGTAGCAACACACTGCTAGGGGCCGGTGGGCGAGACTAGGCAGCACCTGCCATTGTACGTACATGGGACAGCAAGAAGGATACCCTGGCGTGCTGTTCCCTACCTCCTGCCCGCTGCACACCATTATTGTTATTGTTACTGCTGCAGCTAGGCAGTATAGGGGATAGCACACCAGATTATAAGAGGATACCAAGCCTTCCTATACGTATGTATATATATAGTTTGTACTCGTTCAAGGACACACGTTTGCACAGTCCGGTTTGACACTACACTGATTGGCATCATTCTATTTGTTGCTGTTGCAGCTATACAGTGCTTGCAATGTTGGTGGGTACAATGCACTCTCTGATATATTATACATGCATTCTGCGAGGTAGGCCTTCGTACTTACTCACAAATGTAGGGCGGGCTCTGTCAGTAAAACACACAACATTCAAATTCCTAATTATTTTATGTATCTGCACTGCCAATACTATCAGTAGTTATAAAATGTTACTGCATGTACAAATGTCTGCATGTATGTACGTATGCAATGCTGGTGTGAACAGGATTTAAACCAGCTGAACTCAAAATGTTTAGTAGCCATGTGAATGGTGGGACTGGGTGCCAACATTGAAATTTTAATACCACCCAAGTCTATTAGTGAAAAGAGCTTCGCCGGTGCTGACATTCATTGCAATTTTCATACAATATATGAACTTCAAGTAGAACATATACAAACACATGTACAGAGGCATTTATATCATGTGCATACATACTTGTATGGAAAGAAAGCAATATCACTTTGAAGTTATGTGTGGTTGTTTAAGTTCACCTTGGGCATTGAACCGAGGTAGGACGGGCAAGATGAAGTTGTTGTAATCTGAGTCCTGAGGGATTACATAGCCATATGATTGTGCCTGAGCGTGCTGTGTTGTTTGCACATGTGAGGACAGAAGGGGAAGGGAGGGGGAGGGAAGCACCATGCCCAGTACATATACAGCAAAGAGAAACTGAAGCAGGAACATGTGGTCTCCCTGTCATGCACTACATACACAAGCACTCTCATTACAGAAAGCAGTTCTTCCACTAACTTCCATGCACATGTTCCTTATAGTGATACAACTTCTCCCTCTATTGTGTGACCCATAACTGGCTGTTGCTAACCTCCAAAGCCACTCTCTGCTGCTCTCTCCTGTTGTAGTATGTGGCACTGACTACAGCAGTGGGTGGTTGGGAAGCAGGAGTGCGGGACTGGAGAGGGAGTGTGGGAAAGGGGACAAGAGACACACAACACAAGCAATGTATATACATATGAGCACACATACACACTGGCACACACACTGGCAGAAGGTATGTACGTATGTACATATGCATGTATGCACATCTGCTATGCAGATCATGTTTTGTTGCCTTGCTTATTGTCTGCACACACACACACACACACACACACACACACACACACACACACACACACACACACACACACACACACACACACACACACACACACACACACACACACACACACACACACACACACACACACACACACACACACACACACACACACACACACACACACACACACACACACACCACTTACGTACATGTACACATGCGCGCACACACACACGCACGCATGCACGCACACACACACACGCATGCACACATACACACATACACGCATGCACGCACGCACACACACGCACACACACACACCACTTACAGTGGGTATGTGCATTCTTTCAACAGGACCGATGTTGACAGGTGAGATATTGATGGGAGAACCTCGCGGCGAGGGAGAACTGACGAGAGAGACGCAAGCAGTGACACGTGCAACACAAGCAGTGACACATGCAATACAAGCAGTGACACATGCAGTGACACATGCAATGACACATGCAGTGATACAAGCAGCAGCCTGATCACCATATCCTCTCACAATCACTTCACTTTGCACCTACGCCTCTTTTTGAAGCTTTTCAAGACGTGACTTTGTTCTCTGTAATCCTTGCAGAATGTTTTGTCTCTTCTCGTACTCTGAAACGTAATATCATCAATACACTTATCTCGCGTCAACACTGGGATCATAGATCGAGGAGATTCTAGCTCCTCTACCTATCTATACTGGGACACAGCTACAAGGATTTATCTCATACAATGTACACCCACATATGGGTACCGTAGCACGTGCTCAAAAGGTGCGGGAGAATATGCAATGAGTAAGGTGTTCATGTTCAGTCTTGCTTCCGTCATAGTCAGTGCCCAACGTATACACACGAATTTCGCTTTACCGTGTTGCACATATCTGATCAAGCACACATTAACTCACCTGAAGACGCCATTTTGAGCGATGGCGTGTATACAAATTAATTGTATATCAATAGCCGCGTTGTTATATCGCATTACTTGTATAAATACACTGACTAGTACAATATTTTGTACATTTATAATAGTGCTTCTTTACTAGCAATTGCTTGTGGTCCGCTGGATATCATGGTAAGCAAGTTAAGCAGCTCTTCCGTAGTGTTACTAGCGACGACGTTGGTAGCGTGCCTTGTGACATGCGAATTATGAGTGTGTCGTATGTATTTCATGAATCCTATCCATAAGGCGAAATAGTAAGGGCTTTACGCTGTATGCACAGCAGATATCTGCAGCGGACAGGCTGTGTTGAATATTGTGTCTTAGTCAGTGTTCGCCATGGCTGAGCCAGTTAGGCTTGACATGTATTCAGCTTAGTCTCAGTTTCATGCCCTCACCCGTCTCCCAGGGTGGGGTGAAGAAGTTCTCCTATCCACTGTATGTGTGGTCCCCCGCTGGGGGGTGGTGGTGCAACCCCAAGGCCTGGAAGAAGAACACCATGCTAGCCTTCCTGTACGGGGCGCTGGCGTGTGTGCCAGTGTTCATTATATCATCTAAACTGGAGGTGTGTGTGTGTGTGTGTGTGTGTGTGTGTGTGTGTGTGTGTGTGTGTGTGTGTGTGTGTGTGTGTGTGTGTGTGTGTGTGTGTGTGTGTGTGTGTGTGTGTGTGTGTGTGTGTGTGTGTGTGTGTGTGTGTGTGTGTGTGTGTGTGTGTGTGTGTGTGTGTGTGTGTGTGTGTGTGTGTGTGTGTGTGTGTGTGTGTGTGTGTGTGTGTGTGTGTGTGTGTGTGTGTGTGTGTGTGTGTGTGTGTGTGTGTGTGTGTGTGTGTGTGTGTGTGTGTGTGTGTGTGTGTGTGTGTGTGCGTGCGTGTGTAGTCTGACGTAGCCTAGATCATCTTCCAGACAGTTTATTGTGCGATGGGCTAGCGACAATAATATTGGTGGCAGGAAGTGGGGAGAGCTGAGTGAGAGCTGATGTGCAATGCTGGATGTGTGTGTGGAGTGTGAGGAGAAGTGTTGCTGTTGGGGAGAGCTGAGTGAGAGCTGATGTGCAATGTTAGATGTGTGTGTGGAGTGTGAGGAGAAGTGTTGCTGTTGGGGAGAGCTGAGCGAGAGCTGATGTGCAATGTTAGATGTGTGTGTGGAGTGTGAGGAGAAGTGTTGCTGTTTTCCTGCAGAGACGACCAGTTCCTCCCTACCGCCACATACCATCTCAAAGGTGGTGCAAACATGCAAAGGTGAGCACTCATGTTCAGGAGCCCAGTGCTGCATGAGCCAATGCTCCACGGGAAAGAGGTTCCCAATTTGCATGTGAAGCATAGCATAGTCCGGGTCTGAGAGCTCTTTGTTGGTCCCATGTACGCACATGCTCATTGTGCGTAGACTTCTTTGTTCCAACTTCAAAGTGTACAGTCCGCACTCCTTAGACTGTAACTATGCTGCAGGACATTGCAGCTCCGGGAGGAAAGGCGACAGGGGTGAAAGACCAGCAACTGAGGTCAAACTCAAGACCTACGCTCTAACGTGCAGTTTCAGCCATCACCCTGTGATGTCCTGCAGCAGCATATGTAGTTACAGTCCAAACCAACTCAAAACGCATACTGCACTCCTATTACCACACTAGGGCTGTTGCTTTATGTGTTAAATGGGCTCCTGCCTCTGTAGTCATCCCCATCCTGTCCTCTCCCCCTCTACAGGAGGATGACCCGTCTTTGCCGTAGCAGGACTCAACCACTTCATGTTGTAACTGCTTTGTGACACAAGTACATGTGCATGCTCTGCACAGATGTATTGTATTGTATGCCAGTGTGTCTGTACCTGTTTGTCTCCTGTCTGTTGTGAGTTAGTCCTTTGGTCTCAGGAGCACCGGTACTCAGTGTGAGCTGTAGTGGGATCTTCGAGTATGTTCCATTAAAGTGTGCTTTAGTCTACATATATGGGAGCATGTGTGACTATGGGCTGCAGTCCAGTCTCACCACAGATCTATGGTCTCACACAGCCAGACCACCATGCATCATGACACCACATATACAGGTTGTCGTACCAGTGGAGTATGTACACTGTGTTCACTTGTGGGAGTTCACGGACTACTGTGTCTACGTACATAGCAATAGGAGTGGGGAGCCAATTTTTTCACAGCCAGTCCAAATTTGGTTGTCCTTTTGAAATACCAGGGTTCCAAGTATATATTTCAAACTATTTGTTCCGGGAACCATTTTAGGGGGGTCCAAATTTTTCATGGCAAGCCCTGTTTCTCATTCATTCATGCATGTACGTATGTATGTATGTATAACTGCATTTCTTTACTGCTCTGAGATATACATGTACGGAAGTTAAAATGTCAGCTTACATGTTGGACACATGCAGTCAGTACATACAAGATGACTGATGACGCTGCTGTCTACTTCATGTATCTCTCCTCCTGCTCTGCAAGGATCTTGGCCGATGACTTTGCATCAAAAAACAGCTGGCTAACCTCTTCGATGTCCTCTCTGGTGATCTGTTCTCTTCCATTGATGCGAGCGAGGATGTTTGCAGGCGTCAGCAGCTGCAATGCGTACCTAAGAGAGGTACGAGTGCCCACATCTCCAAGACATTTGAGAGAGTCTTCATCCACTTTGATTCCCTCCGTCTGTGCCCTGATCTTCAATATCTGCACCATTTCTGCAAGAGAGTAGGGTAAGGTGCGTACAATCATGATCCTGTCCAGAAGGTCGAGAGGGAGGCCGTGCGGGGAGATCACTTCTGTCCCTCTGATGGTGCAGTGACCACGGTTAGTGGCAAAGATGACAATGGGAGCAATGGTGGACTCTAAAGCTCTGTGGAGGTATGTGAAGCACTCAATGTCCAGCATGTGGACCTCGTCAACGAAGAGCACCCCTGGGACCAGCTCTGCCACTCCCTGGTCAATGTAGCGATTCACCACCTTGTTAATCTCCTTGCGAAGTTTATCGGTGATCTCAGTCTTCTTTGGTTTCATCAACTGGCCCATCATGCTCAGCACATCCTGCCCTCCCTGAGGCCGTGCGTTGGCTGCATCAAGGTCGTGCAGTGTCACATCCTGCACAATCTCCTTCTTCTTGTGCACATCTCCCTTGGGCAGGGGAACGTATTCCTCAGCTTCAAGGTCAAACTCAGTGGCGTACGTGTCACAGCGACCTTGGCGTTTCACTGCGCCGCTGTTGGCCTCAATGTAGATCACATCGCCCACTTGGACCTTTTCTTTCTGCAGAGACTCGTAGATTGTGGGGTCAAGTTTCAGCTGTTTTGTGCCTTTGGATGTCTTCAGCCCTATCACAACGTGACTGATGGTCTTGCCGTAGCCGCCAGCTGGGCTTTCTGTCTCACAGGGAGTCAGCTCTGTCACTTCTCCTTCATACACTTCCTTTGTCTCCTTTATCCTGAGGCCAATGGCGCGGCGAAAGTTCTCCATTAGGACTTCTGTTTTCTTGATCTCTGAGGAATACACCTCGCTCCCCACCATGGGACAGAAAGGGACCTTGGGGCCAAGGTCTTGTGCAATTGCTAAAGCCAGGGCCGTTTTCCCAGTGCCTGGTGGACCTGCAAGAAGCACCGCCCTCCCCGCCATTTTTTTCGACTTGATCAGTTCGGTAATGACCCCAGCTGCCTCCCTTGCAAGCTCTTGCCCCACCAGGCCGGCTGCTATGGGCTGCGCCATACCCTTATCGTCCAAGCCTAGACCCTTTACATGGCTGTGAGAGGCGACGCGCTGCGTCCGTGTCGTACTCTTCACTTCTTCGATCTTCATGGTCTACTCGGAGAGATGGGCTTGCGTGCGCCTGGACTCCGTGCAACGTGCTCTCCCCGCTGAATTATTATTTGCCGACCACGCCCTCTCAATTAATACCAGGGACTGATTTGTGTAGCCACACCCTTGGTTACAGCCATAGCAACCAGAGGAGCTGAACAAGATGTCGATAGCTGCGGTCCAGCTAAGGCATGCCTTCGGGCTCAAAGGCGACGTAGCCAACAACGTGGCGTATTTGGACGAACAGACGATATTATTTCCAACTGGAGCTACGTGCGTGCTGTACAATATTGATCAAAAGAGCCAAAAATTTATAACATGCGCAGCCAACAGTCTGGGAATGACTGCCATGGTGAGTACCTTGTAGTTCATAGCGCTCCATTAAGTTCACGGAAGGACAGTTTCGAACACTTAATTATTAGTCTGCGGAATGTTGCTACTAGCGGAAGCGTTCAGAGTGCATTTATACGTGTACGGGAATATTGCCCACTCTACTCGGCAATTTTGAATGTGCCTGTGCATGAATACCGATTTTCTAGGCCTCTATTGCTCTCTGTCCATATCCCTATCTTTCCTTCTTCCCTTCAGGCTGTCAGTCCAAACAAACGCTATGCTGCTCTCGCAGACAAGGGAGAGAAGCCGACTGTCACTGTCTTTGACCTTCACACTCTGCGGAAACGCAAGGTCCTCTCCTTCGCTGAGCTGCAAGCGCAAGAGTATGTCAGTGTGGCTTTCTCCCCCGACTCCAAATACCTCATTGCTCAAGGAGGAGGGCCTGACTGGACGCTGGTGTACTGGGGATGGGAGAAGGCCAAACTCATGGCCTCGTTGAAGACCACCAACCAGAGTAATTCTCCTGTGCACCAGGTGAGGAGAAGGGATGGGATTGGGGAGGGGGGGGGGGGGGTTGGTGGATAGAGGAGGCTAGGCAAGGGAAGAGACTTGGTGCACTCACTCTCTTCTTTAAATTTGAGTCTGTAAGTATTTCATTTCTTCAGTAAATGTGCTGCAGTGTGCCTTGAAGGATCTGAACAAAATACATGCATCATATGCATGGACACATATGTATATACATATGTACACTGGTCACTCAGTGTACAATGTATGTACACGTACATAATTATGTATGCACGTACGTATAATGTACACATCCAAATTGCAATAATGTGTATAATCTCATGTAGATTTCAACCTCTTGGTTCACAGCTACCAGGAGTATCCCTAGTAGGTATACCTACCTACTGTAAGTACGTACCTGCACACATGTACTGAGTTGGCTTCAACATTATTGTACAGGTATCCTTCAACCCGCGAGACAACACTTGCCTGTGTGTGGTAGGTGAGGGGATATACAAGCAGTTTCGCTACACTGAGGGCAATCTGAAGCAACACTCCTTCCAGAAGTCAGACCCACTCAACTACCTCTCCCATGCATGGCTTTCTGAGAGCCGCCTGCTTCTCGGCAGTGATTGTGGCAAGGTGCAGCTCTACGAGGGAGGGGAGCTGAAGAATGAATTTGAGGTCAAACCAGTGCTCTCCCCAGACAGTTCACGGTCTCCTTCACACGCTGCCCCACATGGGTCTTATGAGCCACATGGCGAGTCCATTGCCGAGGTGAAGTCAACTAGGGTAGCCTGTATTCTGACCTACTCCAAGGGGTTCATCTGCTCTGGTGGTAGTGGTCTGTTGCACCTCTTTGAGAAGACGGATGAGAAGAATGTCTTTAAGAGGGTGCGGTCTTTGGGAGTTTGTGTTGATCCCTCCAGTCAGCTGGACATCCCTAGCGAGAGGGCAAGCCAGGGCCAGGGGATCCTCAGCATGAGCCTGAGCCCCTCTGAGGAGAACGTGGTGTGCACCACAGGCTCGCAGCAGCTGTACTCCCTCACACTTTCAGCGGCAGATCTTGGAAAGGCAAGGCTTTGATGGAGTGTGTATGTACTAGTGTGCACAGATTGTGTGGGGTGGGTGTTCATTCTGTTCTGTCACTTTCTTTGTGAGAGTAAGTACATACGTATTACAAATGTATGTATACTGTGTGTGTGTGTGTGTGTGTGTGTGTGTGTGTGTGTGTGTGTGTGTGTGTGTGTGTGTGTGTGTGTGTGTGTGTGTGTGTGTGTGTGTGTGTGTGTGTGTGTGTGTGTGTGTGTGTGTGTGTGTGTGTGTGTGTGTGTGTGTGTGTGTGTGTGTGTGTGTGTGTGTGTGTGTGTGTGTGTGTGTGTGTGTGTGTGTGTGTGTGTGTGTGTGTGTGTGTGTGTGTGTGTGTGTGTGTGTGTGTGTGTGTGTGTGTGCACTGTCTGTCAGTTAAACAAATTCACTTACGTATGTACTTCCCTCTCCTCTCTATCCCTGTGCAGGCCAGCAACAATGCTGCCTTTGACTTTCTGGCCCAGTCCTTCCACAGTGCTCCACTGTCTGGGATGGACGTGTGTCTCCGTAAGCCGCTCGTAGCTACCTGCTCCTTGGACCGCACCGTGAGAGTGTGGAACTACGAGAACCAGTAAGGGTTGTGTGCAAGTCTGCAAATCTGCCCCCCTTACATTAGGTACACATAGCCTGTGCCTGCATAGTGCTATTTGAAATGTAAATAAGATAGTTCATATGTACGTACGTACATACATGCGTAGTTCTACTAGCAGTGAAAGTTAACTGTGCATACGTACGTACGTAGTTGCACACAACCGGCAGTTACTTATTAGTGTGAGTAGCACACAGAGCATATTGTGCATATGTACATACATTCGCACACACTCCAGAGTCCATACGTTCAGTTTCACATCAAACACAGCAGTGTAGTAATACCAGTGAAAGATACTGTGAACTGTGCCACTTCTTTTGTACACATGTCAGTCTTTCCACCTGTCTGTCTGTGTGTCTGTCTGTCTGTCCAGGTCCCTGGATGTGTGGAAGGAGTTCCAGGAAGAGGCCTACAGCGTGGCACTCCACCCCAGCGGTCTCTTTGTACTGGTGGGCTTCAGTGAGAAACTGAGACTGCTCAACATCCTCATCGATGACATCCGCGTGTTCAAAGAGATCAGTATCCGCGGCTGTCGAGAGTGCCGCTTTAGCACAGGAGGACACCTCTTTGCGGCAGCCAACTCCAACCTCATTCAGGTGTATGGGACATACACGTTTGAGAATGTGGGCAACCTCAAAGGACACAGTGGAAAGGTGTGGGGGGGGGGGGGGGGGGGGAGCTACCCTTGTACTCAGTCCTGTTCCCATTCTGTCTGTGGTTATGTTTTCCTTGAGCTAAAGTCAGAATGTAAATGGGACTCATTGATTCATTTGTGCCTATTTTTAGCTGTGGCCATTCTTAACATCTCAGTCCCACACCTACGTAAGCCCAAGCATCCCCTCACGTCTCCTTCCACTCCCCCAGGTTCGCAGCATTGTGTGGAACAGTGAAGACACCCACCTGGTGTCCTGCTCCACCGATGGTGCTGTGTATGAGTGGAACATGCAGGCCTACCGCAGGGAGAAGGACTGCGTGGTCAAGAACTGCTCCTACTCATCAGTGGCCATCACGGCTGACTTGAAGGTCACTTTTGCAGTGGGTTCCGACTGCACTCTGAAGGAGATCAACCTCGCTGATGCTGCAGTGAGTTGGGGCAATGGGAGACTGGGCCTACTGTGTTATGCCAGTATATACGTACACATCTCTGAGTTGTTCTAAACCATGTTGTGTAAGTCATATGCATACATACATACGTAGCTGCTTGGCATACGTATACGTATGTATACGTACGTATATACGTATGTGCAGTGTTATATGTACATACATACATATGTGCATTGTGTACATATCTGTTGTGTTTATAATGTATGTATGCTCATCCTCTATGCTTCGTCCATGCCATTTGTGTGTGTGTGCCTGTACGCACGCACGTAGGTGAGCCGTGAGTTGCCTGCAGGACAGGTGGCTCTGACCCAGATCTGTCTCTCCCGCTCGGGAAGGATGATGTTTGCTGGCACTTCCTCTGGGGCCATCAGAGCCATCAAATTTCCTCTCGGGGAGACTGGGGAGTGGCAGGAGTACCAAGCTCACTGCGGTCCCATCACCAGGGTGAGGACCACATTCAACTATGCAACATTTCTGTTTCAAACTATGTATGTATTTGTGTGGTAGTATCATTGTACTGTTTGTGTGAGTACTGTATTCATATGTTTGCATGTTATACATGTACATGTTTATACATGTTTACATGTTATACATGCATATGTACGTAGGTCTGTAATTGCATGTACGTATGAGTGTATGTACGTACATATGTACATACATATGTGAACTATGCACGCATGCTGCAATGTTTGTCTTCTTACCTTGCTGTAGTTGGCCTTATCATATGATGACCAACACATGTTCTCTGTTGGAGAGGACGGGGCTCTCTTCATGTTCAAGGTTGCGGACAAGGAGGGCCGGGGGCTCAAGAGGGATAAGGAGATTGTGTTCTCAGAGGAGATTCTCATCACAAAGTCGGATTTGGAGGAGAAGGTACGTACGTATGTATGTACGTATGTACATAAGCATGTGTGTGCACATTTGCCTTGCAGATCATGTTTTGTTGCCTTGCTTATTGTCTGCATACACACACACACACACACACACACACACACACACACACACACACACACACACACACACACACACACACACACACACACAACACATCCACAGAAACAATAACAACTCAGACAGCCTTTCATGTGTGTATGTTGCTAGCTACGTACATACATACATACATATGTGTACATATGTCACCTGGGGTGCATTTGGGCAGGGGGGGGGGGCGCTTATGACATTCCCATCCAGCTAAGCTCTCCCCCGCCCTTATTTCTTGAAACCTTAACCTTGCCTCCCATTAATGAAATTTCTAAATACCGCATATGATGACTGTTTTTCCTTCTCACAGAACACCCTCATGTCTGAGCTGAAGACTCGAGTGGAGGAGCTCAAGATGGAGAACGAGTACCAGCTGCGTCTCAAGGAGATGAACCACAGTGACAAGATCAAAGAAATGACTGACAAGTCTGTACAGGAGATTGACGCACTGAAAGCCAAACACACTGTAAGTCACTGGTTGCAGCCCAGGACTGAAGAGTGCATGCACCACAGCACAAGTACATACTGACCATCAAAATACGTACTTGGAGAGTACATCTATACGGATGTGCATATATGTATGTACGTACTTGGGTATCATGCTCTGTGTTTTATTGTGTTGTGTGCTGGCACTGCCAATGCACACAGATGTTATTGCTAGGCTGTGTGTTGGTACTCCGTGATTGAAGTTGTGCTGTATTGTGTTGTGTCGTATGCAGGAGTTGCTGGCAGAGAAGGAGCAGATGGAGACTAAACATGACGATGAGTTGCAAGAGCTCAAGGAGAAGCGTGAACAGGAGCTCCATGAGCTGGGTGAGTGAGAATGACCACTGCAGTCCATCGTGCTAGATCCTCTTTTACTGCTTTGTCCAAGAGACCTTAAAGATACACTTTTACAAGTACATACATATGTACGTATGTATGTACACCACTCTGCTATGCCAACTGTGAGGCAGGTGTGGACTGCACCATGCCACTGTCCTGTGCAGCCTGTGTGTGTGTGCTAGTCAACACAGGCACCTGCAGTAGTAACAGTTAACAGCTCACATCTATGTATGTATTTACGTACTTACGTATTTGTACTATGTATGGGTGTAATTGTGTATTGTCCCTGTGTGCAGAAAATGCCCACAGTCAGAAGCTAATGAATGAGTACGAAAAGTACCAGGAGCTGCAAGCACGCAACCAGAAGCTCCAGGAGGACTATGAGCGCCAGCTGGCCGAGATGGAGGCCTCGCGTGAGAAGGCCCTGGCTGAGTTGACTGCGTTCTACGAGAGCAGGTTACAGGAGCGGGCACTGCAGCTGGACCAGGCTCAGGACGAGCATCGCCACCTGCAGAAGGAATCGAATGAGATGCGCCAGCAGATTGAGGAGGACAGTGACCGGGAGATCCTTGACATCCGCAACAGGTACGAGAGGAAACTGCGAGACGAGAAGGAGGAGAACATGAGGATCAAGGGAGACTTTGGCATCATGAAAAAGAAGGTACGTATGTGTATATGTATATACGTATGTGTATACGCAGAGACTGAGTTCTACATTCTAATTTCTGCACCATGAAGATTCATTCAGCACTTGAGGAAGTTTGTGAATCCACAAAATGTATGATATGAATGTGTGAATGTGTAATGCTTTCAGTGGGCATCTTCGTATGTGATGTGTCCACTATGATGGTGGATCCTTTGTACTCATCATCCAAACGTCCATCATGTATTATCTGTGTATGCACGTACATATGTAGGTTGACAGTCTGCAGAAAGAGATTGGTGACCTTCGGTCTGAGATCCAGCGTCTGCAAAATGAGCTTCGAAAGCGAGATGCCATCATTGCATCCCTGAAGGGTGACATTGAAGGTCTGCGTCGCGAGATCCAAGAAAGAGACGACACCATCCAAGATAAGGAGAAGAGAATCTATGACCTGAAGAAGAAGAACCAGGAGTTGGAGAAGTTCAAGTTTGTGCTGGATTACAAGATCAAGGAGCTGCGCCGTCAGATGGAGCCCAAGGAGAATGAAATCAAGGCCATGAAGGAACAGATCAGCAAGGTGTGGTGTAAAGGGGGCCTCTCAGCTGGCTGAAGCATGCAGGATACATACATACGTACGTACATAGTTCTCTGGTCATCCACCTTCAAGCTAGCCCCGGAGAGAACTGTGTGTCCTAAGGTGCAGTGTGCCACACATTGTGGGGTACTGGAGCACCTAGTTCCCACTGTACGTAGGGGAGGAGTGAAGCCAACAGGCTACCAGTCACATGACAGTGTCATGTGACAGACATGTGACTGGTCGAACTACACTGCTCTGCTCTCTCCAGCCCAGAGTGTGCCGTACACTGCACTACTGCCAGCTGTATACATACGTACGTATTATATATACTGTAAACATAAAAATTTCTCGGATTGCGGAAGATGCACTTGCATATACAGATGAGATTTTCAGGTGGAACAATTTCACACAGTAGACCCTACGTGCGTACGTATGTGAAAATATGTACAACAGCTTCAGTGGCAATACTAGAAGGTCTCACTGGGAAATTAGTTGTGCGTGACAGAGGTGAGCTCAGTCACGATCACACAGCAGTGGCGAGTGAAGATGCCATCATGAACCAGCTGCCCCTCTTCTGTGACGTGTTCGCTGCCTCATGCACCTGTTTGTTCGCTTCTGCGATGGCCTGTCACAAGATTGTTGCGCAGTTGTTGTGCATTGCGTAGTAACGGTAAAGCTCCATAGCGAATCGGCCACCAATGCAAGGTCATAAATCTAACATGATGGACATTTCGCAGAGTATATTTTTGTGGTGTAATGGTGCCCAGACATAATTATAGCGAAAATATTTCCACTGCAAAATTTTTGTTTACGGTACTACGAATAATGTGTTGTTGCCAGTTCAGGCTCGTGTGTGTTGGGTGATGCCAGTACTGCCCCTCCCTGTACATGTGCTGTAGATGGAGTCTGAGTTGGAGGAGCAGAGCAGGGACAACCGTGCGCTGCAGCTGGCAATGGACAGACAGGACCTGAGGTTGCAGGCCTCCACCACGGACATGATGAAGGAGAGGCAGAAGGTGGGCAGTCCACAGACATCCACACACCTGTGCGTACATACGTACGTACGCACACGCACATTCACACACACACATTCACACACATGTACGTACATATGTACATATACACTTGACATCCACACGCACACACACACACAATGTTATAGTGCACAACATTTGAGATGTCCATGATGCCACACTTTGTGCACTCTGTGTGCACCGACAGGTTCAAGACCTGCGTGTTGAAGTCCAGAACATCAAGGCTGGCCTGCATGCCACCACACGCTTCATCCAGGAGCCCAAACAGCTCAAGGACAGCGTTAAGGAGCTGTACAGAAAGTACCTCAGGGACTTTGAACAGGCAAGTGCATTCATTCACACATGCGCACAGTGCTACGTATGGACACCCATCCACTCACACTGCTCCCCGTGGTCTACAGGGCTCGCAGGCGGACCAAACGGCTGAGACAGACATGCATGCAGAGTACGCCCGTCAGCGCCAGCACTTGGAGCACAGTGTGGCTGCACTGCGGAAGAAGCTGTCCAAGGACACTGAAATACATCGTATGGACAACATTCGTGTCATGCAGGTGAGAACACCTTGTACGCACGCACGTACGTAGTACATTCAATGCCAACTAAGAGATGCCTACAGGGATTTAGATTACAAATTAAAGCTCGAGGCATCCAAAACTACGTACACATTCTCACACCTACTGATTGAAGGCCAGTCCTCTATATAGACAACACTTGTACGTACGTACGTACGTACATGCCTGTTTGATGACGTCAAATTTCACACACACTGCCTGCCACATAAGTGTATGTACATACGTATGTATGCCTACAGGTATTAGAATCATGCACCAAGCAATAGGAAAGAATAAATGTTTCTGTGAGGATTAGAGCCATTGTTCAGATGCATGTTACCATAGCAATGGATCTACAGTACATCTGTATACATCCATGGAAGTCCAGCATGCTGCATCGATAGATTGATTGGGATTTTCAGATCATGTGTTGTTACATACTCTGGGTCTATGTATGTAAATTTGGTTGTCAGTTCACTCTCCCCCCCCACACACACAGGAGAATGTGACCCTGCTGAAGGAAGTGAACGACCTGCGAAAGGAGCTCAAGATATCTCGCTCCCAGGTCCATGACTTGGATGCTGCTCTTAAGATCCTCCAGAAGGGTACTTCCGAAGTAATGGTGAGGACTGCCACCTCACAAGTGCCTGTAGCGTCCGTTCATAGTGGCCTCATCCAGCCCGAACCAGCGCCCAACGACCATGGAAGAATTCTTGAGATGCAAAGAGCTGAGATCAGCAAGCTTCGGGCACGGATTAGAGAGCTGGAGACGAGGCGTCCCCACTCAGGGGCCCGCCTCCCACCCATGGGAGCACAGGCAGTGCATGTGTCCTAGCTCTCCCCCCTGCATGCTCGCCCACTCAATATAGTAAGAATTCTGCAAAGAAAGAGACAACACTTCTCTCGCCCCCCCTCCTATGTATGTAGTGTATATACATATATTGAACAACAAGATATTTTGTATACTTAAATGTATATTATGTAATAGTTATAATATAATTACTTATGTTCCATTTACTATGTAATTAAGGTATATACGTATAGTTGTTAGCACTTGCAGTCATGCACATATGATTAATTAGTATGTATGTATATATCCTGCAAATCAACCACATCTATACACATGCATGATGCATATAATTTATATATAATTATGCATAAAATAATTATAATGTACTGCAAGGTATTTATAATTATGTATACTGTATGCAGATTGAATCTGTTCCCATCAATGTACAGTATTGTACGTATACAATATTGAGAAAGGGTAGTTCTCGAATACCAGCTTCAAAACAGGGTTGAAAACCTTGCCGACGTTTCGACCAGATGCTCTGGCCTTCTTTGCCCTGAAGAAGGCCAGAGCATCTGGTCGAAACGTCGGCAAGGTTTTCAACCCTGTTTTGAAGCTGGTATTCGAGAACTACCCTTTCTCATGCCTGAGCCAGCTGAGAAGCCCTCACTTCATTCGTATACAATATTTACAAACAAAGAGCTGACTCATAACACATGTAGCTAGCCTGACCAGCTAGCCCTATGACTGCATCAAGGATGTCCAGACACAATGTCCACGGCATACACTTTGTCGTCCCTACACCCCACCACAATACGGCCCTGCCGCACCACAGGGGAGGAGAACACCTCGCCGGGGAGCCTCACAGAGCCCAGCACTGCACCACTCCCCAGCTCCAACAGGTGCAGGAGGCCAGTGGAGCAGACACAGCATACACACACGGTCCCACCGACCAGGGACACAAAAGGGGTGGAGTACACTGGAGACTCGGTGTGGAAGGTCCACAGGGTGTGTAGCCCTTTGGGGTGGCTGCTGTGCTGAGGAGTGGGACTGCAGCAGTACAGCTTGCAGTCATGGCTGCCAAAGAGGATGAGAGGCAGTGAGTGGTGGCCGGGTGGATTGCATCTGTGGAGTGGAGTTAACAGAGGAAAGGAAGAGGGTACATACACCCTTAGGAGTAGATATGTGCACTTGTGTGTTGATCTGTATGTATGTATGTACGAACATACAGTATTTGTGTATACAAGTATTTACATAATAAATGGTGTACATGTGTGTGGTGCGTGTATATGAGTGCATGTGCGCGGGCGCGTGTGCGTGCGTGTGTGTGTGCACGCGTGTGTGTGTGTGTGTTTGTGTATGTGTGTGTGTGTGTGTGTGCGCGCGTGTGTGTGTGTGTGTGTGTGTGTGTGTGTGTGTTTGTAGAGACCCTCACTTGAAGCTGACAGCACAGACTGAAGAGAAAATTGGTTTGTCTGTTTCCACAGATCCAACCTGAGTTAGGGTACGCAGAACAAGCCAGCAAAAACATGTGAGGATGTGTCCACCCAACAAGACAGTGGTCCCCTCCTCACCAGTTCTCCCTGGGGGCTAAGCACATAGCACTCTCCGTCCACCGAGCCAATGGCAATGCTGTGACTGGCCAGCAGAGATGGCGATGCAAAAACTGGTTTGGGGCAGGACCACGTCCACCGTACTGAGCCCGTGTCCTGTGCAGCACATGTGGCATACATACGAGTAACATATACATAGCTACCAGGCTCAGGGGGCAGGTGTGGAGCAAGTCAGCGATCCAATCACACCTACTCCAACACACACACACACACACCAACCAAACCACAGTGACAGACACATCATGTACACACTGTACAGTGTGTACATGATGTGTGGCGTATATTCAGTGTATATTCAGTGCATGCCTTACAGATCAGCAGAACTGTGTCTACACTCTCCATCCAATTCACCTACACTCCTGACTCCCCTCTCCTCACTCCCCTCCAAACACACCCACTATTCTCACTCCTCACTCAGCACACTCACACTCCTCACTCCCCTCCCAGCACACCCACACTCCTCCCTCCCTCCAAACACACCCACACCCCTCATTCTCCTCTCAGCACACCCACACTCCTCCCTCCCTCCAAACACACCCACACCCCTCATTCTCCTCTCAGCACACCCACACTCCTCACCTTCACCCAGCACTCCCACACCCCGCACTCCCCTCCCAGCACACCCACACAGCTGTACTGCACTCACAGCATCCACTGCCACCACCGAGCCACTGAGTGTTGCTATGTACAGCGTCCTCTGAAGGTGGTCCAGACAAGCCGAGGAGAAGCAGGACCCTCCTCCAAGGTGCACTCTGTGGACCACCACCTTCTCCTGTGGCGGCCATGTTGTGGGAGGGGCAAAACAGAAGAGAGAGGAAGGAGAGGGAGGGGCACAAGTCTATGTAGTTAGGAGGGTTGTGGAGAGCCTTCTGTAGGAAGTGGAGCTAAGCAGCTACGCCTTACAGGGAATCTCAAATACCAGACATACTTCTTGCATTACATGCATACGTACATACATAGCTGTCCAACACACAATCAAACGTCACTGAAGATTAGCACCAGTGTACAAGTGTACAGGGTGTGCTCTAACATACGCACCTCCACGTTCAGGGCATATAAGTGCTGGTCATGTGAACCGCACCACATCAATCCTGTTGTCATGTCAACACAGGGAGATGATTTGATTGGCTGCTGCTGACTGAGCTGACACTTCCAGTACAAGCTACCAGAGTGGGCATCCAACACATACAAACTGCCATCATAACACCCTAGGGACACAGATGGTGAGACACAGAACACCAGAGCAACAGAGAGGGAGCCACCTCAAAGCAGAAGGGACGAAACATGAATGACATTGGCAAAAGGGGCTGCCATTGGTGACAAAGCCAGCGAGGGCCAATGCATAGTACATACGTATGATGATTAGTATTTATGCAATAGTTGTGGTATGTACACATATCAGGGTCTTGGGGCCAAGTGCTAGCAGGGCCATATGCATATATACACACACGCACACACACGCACACACATGTGCACAAGCAGACACACCGTGAAAGTATCCCAGTGACACGTGCACTATTGTATCTGGCACAAAATCCATTACTCCACACAGCATACCAGTCATACACAACAAGCTGATACATTCTGCATCTTGACCCGTACGTCTGTCTTTGGCCGAGTCGCCCACACACCTGGCAACAGGGAAACCTCCCTACGACAGCCAACCACCTGTGGGCCAGCCACAGTGGGCATTATAGAGAGGTGGCTGGATTCGCTGGAATAGAGTGCAAGGTGTTAGGGCTATTTGTGGCCTTGTAGGCTGGCTGCTTAGAGAGGAAGCTGCCTTGTGGAGTACAGTGACCCCATAGCCACATTCCATTCCCTCGGGTGCCACCAGCTGTGGCAGCTGTCCTGCACCGAAGCATGCACCTCGGCTGACACTCAACCAGACCTTCCCTCTTCTCTGTCCTAGGACCTCACAGGGCACACCAAACAAGTGACACTGGAAATGCACAGTCAGTAATTAACGAGGAGTCCAAGGACGAGGACATCCTTAGCGTCCTTTTAGACACTGCTGCATGTGAGTGTGGTACACTCTTGGCCAGCTGCAAAGCAGACTACGGGGATCTGTGGATTAGCGAGTACATCTGTACAGTTGGGACGGCCTCTGCCCCCTACATACATATGTACATAAGTATGTATGTCTTGTGAAGGCATGTTGTAATAGCTCAGTCCATTGTCATATGTCAAATAATAACACACACACAACACACAACACACAACACACACACACACACACAAGTGCCACTGACCCATATGTATGTATGTATGTCATACGTTTGTATGTATGTACGTACGTACGTACATGCACATGCCACTGACCCACTGCCACATATCTGCCACAGGAAGACATGGTAGCTGAGGACTCAATTCGGTCTCCTAGCTGTGCCCTCCACAGGACCAGTCCCAATTCCCAGTCTATCGCCAGAAACCTCCCGGAATGGGAACCAATGTACACCACACTATGCAGTGTGTGTGTGTAGGCTGAGGCTGGGAAGTGAACCAGGAGAGGAGAGGCGTCTACACACTTTCCTGTATCCACAGACCACCTCACTTGGAGGTGTAGAGGGGTGCCTTTTGACTGCTGAGGAAATGGCTCGTGGAACAGCGGGACCTGCAGCCTAAGGGAGAAGAGCAGTGAAGAGCAAGTGAGTAGAGTGTTTGGACTCCGCTGCTGGCCGAAGGGAGGCAAAATGTTACACACAAGTGTGTGACGTACACATACGTATTAGGTGTCGATGTACACAGAGCCACATATGTACGTATGTATATGAATGTACAAATGTACGTACACACACATGTACCACTATACACACAGACTCCACACCAGCTCACATACACACACACACACACACACACACACACACACACACACACACACACACACACACACACACACACACACACACACACACACACACACACACACACACACACACACACACACACACACACACACACACACACACACACACACACACACACACACACACACACACACACACACACACACACACACACACACACCTGTTCCCACAGAAGTACTGCCCCCTTCTCCAGCAGTGAAACACATCCAGACACATCTCACTGGGTGAGCCGTCCACCATTTCACACACTCCAGCGTGCTTACATCTCTTAGCAGGAGGCGAGGCATGAGTCTAGAGGAAACAGGTTCGTACAAGGGCATCAAGGTTAATGTACACAACGAATCACTTATAGCTATGTACATCAACACATGGTTGACATGGTGACTGTCACATTCTTATGCATGGTTGACATGGTGACCGTCACATTCTTATGCATGGTTGACATGGTGACTGTCACATACATACGTATGTACATATGGTTGAGATGATGACTGTCACATATGCACGTATGGTTGACATGGTGACTGTCAAACACAGCTGATGCGGTGACTGTCACACATTGCCCATAATCCTTGTTTGACATATTAGCATGGCGTGACTTTACGTAGTTGTCTCTTGTGTCATGTGAGTGACCACACTGCACCACTAGTGCCTCACCTCAGCTCTCCCTCCATCAATCCAGTCGTCCAGAAGAGGGTGCAAGGTCTCTCCACCCTCACTGAGTAGAAAGACCTTTGAGGATTCTTTAAAAGGAGTGACCTCATCTACTTTGCTGTCTGAGATCTCCCCTACAGTCTTTAAGGGTGAAGTGCGTGTCATCTCTCTTCTCTCCTTAGAGGGACTAGTTCTTGTCTTCTCCCTCTCCTTAGAGGGAGTAGTTTGTGTCGACTCCCCTCCTTCTTTCAAGGGAGTAATGTCTGTGGTTGCCCCTGCTTGGCCGACCAAGGGCAGCAGGTACCTGCTCACTGACTGCAGGTCACCACTCAGCAGCTCGTCCAGCAGTGACCTTCCCTCCTGCAACCGGTCAAGAGCTGGCAACCAGTCCTGGACCATGTTTGAGAACCTCAGCACACCGAACGAGTCAAGTCCACAGTCACTGGTGAGGTTCAAATCCAAGTCCCATTTGACCTGAAAGTGGGTCTATAGCACAGTGGACAAAATAAGTGGGTAACATTAGATTCAATAGAGCTGCACCCCCGAGTGTGTACATACATATGAGCATGCTGCAGTGGCTGGTGGGAAATGAAAGAACTTCACACTCACAGATGTAGTACAGTTTAATACCACATTTGTGTGCCATACAAACAAGACAGGCATGACAGGTACGTAGTTGCTGTCAGCAGCACCATGGACCCGTGCTAGCATGCATAGAGTCAGCAGGAAGGTGACAGAATTGAGAATGAAGCCCTGCTCCCAAGTCATCATGTCAGGCTGGACCCAACACACCTCAGCTAGCTGCTTCAGGGCAAGAATTATCTGCTCATGAGAGGAGAGAGTGGTGGCCTCTTGCTGTGATGCAACTCTGTCCCTCAGCCAGCTCTGCACCAGTCCCCCTCTGTCCACCTTCCCTGCATTGGACATGAGCAGCACAGCATGTGGTGCGTGTATGTGGTTTGTGTGTGTGTGTGTGTGTGTGTGTGTGTGTGTGTGTGTGTGTGTGTGTGTGTGTGTGTGTGTGTGTGTGTGTGTGTGTGTGTGTGTGCGTGTGTGTGTAGACAAAAAGGGTTCAAAGCCGTCTAGTATGGTGAAATACAATTACAAAATGAACTGACCAACATTCTATTAGTACATGCTACTACGTAATAGAATGCTGGTTGAAGAGGCACGAGAACAGAGTTCTACTCACCATGTGACGTCATGGGGACCTCCCTCATAATTACCACATAGTCTGGTACAGTATGAGATGCAAGAGCAGAGTGCAGCTGCTGGTGAAGCCTCAGTGTCCAATCTGCACCATTCTCAATCCCACAGTCTGGATCTGGTTCCACAAAAAGGACTAGAGATGATGGATGCTCTGGGGAAACCCCTGGCGTTTCCCTGATTGGCCCAGAGTGGACTGCAGCCATTGCCACCTCTGCCAACACACAGGCTGCCACAGTAGGTGTCAGTACAGAGAAAATCAGCTAAAGGAGGAGCAAGGAACATCATTCGCACCACTGGTCCTGCAGAACATTATTTGACTACATACTTCCTACAATGCATTGCAGCTCTCTCACACACATCATCTTACGTGTACCTCTCTGCCCCAACAACCCACAGCAGTCCAGCCGCCCACCATTACTCACCTGCTCCGTGACCTCCAGACTCATTCTGTGCCCAAAGCGTTTGATCTGAAAGTCCCGCCTTCCAAGACAATACACACTCCCCTTCTCATCCACCACACCCACATCACCAGTGGGCCTCATCAGATTCAAATCAGCCTCCACCTCCTCCCCCACCAGACACACACGCCCACTGCCTCCCAACCAGATGTCTCCTTCGCCAGGCTCTTCTGCACTTAGCCTCCTTCCATCTGCTGCAACAACTTCAACTTTGGTATTAAGCAGAGGCTGACCGATGCATACCGCATCATAGAGAGCACCTGTAAGTGTTTGTTGTCCAAGCGAGGAAGGATTACTTCTCCATTTGGTTAACTCCTCTTCTTTAATCTCACAGCATGTGCCCCAGCTGGACACCTCAGTGATGCCATACAGGTTGAAAACATGAGTGGAATTCTGCAGAGTGGAAAAGGGATAGTGTACTCTGAGTCCTACACCAGTAGCTACATCGGCCAATGCAAAGAAACAACAGCAATTGTCTGAAAGACACAGTATTATATACATACATACCGCATACATACATAGAAAAAATTATGGTATAGACAGAAACTATTAATGACACACAGAGGATACAGTTCACAGTGCTTAAGTCACATCCATTGACTGACTGACTGACTCATTGTACGTAGCACTGATGGCTATGTTGCTGATTGGCCTATGGACCTTGCAATTTGCGAAGGGAAAAAATCTAACTAAATAACTATACATCTCTCACTCTTATTTATGTACCACTTAAGACTCATTCATTTATTATCATTGCACGGAAGGCAGTGTGCATGTGTGCCTTGTATATGGCTGTTAAGCACAGACAGCTACAGTATATTTGTAAGGACACAGTAAAGCACATGTGAGCTTGCTAGATACCCACCTGTGGATGCTTCCACTTGGCAATCCTTCCTCTCCCTGGGCACTTCTCCCCTCCAAATGCCAGCACCCTCACGCATGAGGTCCCACCAAGCACATCCTCAGAGAGGACCCGTTCACCAAGTAAGGTGGACAGAGACGGGGTGATCTGTGGATGTACAGACAGACAGACAGACACACTTACACTGCACATTCAGGAGTACCAGAATGTATGGTGCATTCCTCGACCAGTTAATGAACAAATAACGATATGTATCATGTACAGACACATACTACAGTAGCTACAAGGAGGCACCATTACTGCCCAGGGAGACTTTCTGCAAGTTATGATTCAATCAATCATCAATTAAGACTCTGTCTCCTTTACAGAATCAATCACCTTCAGTATAAATGTAGCTTCATTTGACAGTTTGCTTGTCTCTGTTACACATGGTATGTACACACGTACTGCACATTACATTATAAGGAGGCACTGCTGGTGTGCTTGGAATGTGCTAATTAATTAACTAACACGTGTGTGCACGCACACACACGCAAGGAAGGAAGAAACAGCTGTGGCCGAGGGAGTGACAGCTGGTACACAACTATGCAGAGAAGGCACCTCCTACAGTCAGGGAGTATGTCTCTCTCTGTGTAGGAATAGTTCGGGAGTGGTGTAGCAGTGCTAACCAATGCTGGGGGAGGATGCTCAAGAATGAGAACTGGAAGATTTTGTGGGTGTGTGAGTGTGCATCTATGAGCATGAGTATGTGTGTGTACGCGTGTGAATGTGTGTGTACGTGTGTGTGTGTACGTGTGAGTGTGTATGTGCGTGCTCACAACACCTGCAATACTGTAGTGGTGTTACGCTTGAACAACACTTTGGAGAGTAGTTTTGGTGACCTCTTCACATGCTCCGGCACCATTAGTAATGTTGCGCCACTCGACAGTGCGAGGAAGATCTGTGCCACAGTCAATGGGAAGTACTACTAAACATGATATGCATAGTGGTATTGGCATGAAAGTTATTAGGCATGCTGGAGTTGCTAGTAGGATGATTATTTTGGACGATCAAGCACGCCAACAAATGACTCGTCACTTCTAATTGTCACTTCAATGGAACGTTTCGCCCATCACGGGCTTCTGCGTATCACGGGCTGTATGCCTGACAAAGCCCGTGATGGGCGAAACGTTGCATTGAAGTGACAATTAGAAGTGACGAGTCATTTGTTGGCGTGCTTGATCGTCCAAAATAATCATCCTACTATAATGCATAGTGGTATGTACGTATAACCACATGCATGTAAACTATGGTATACAACTGGCAAATAGATCTTGATGAGCACCTATGTAACAGAATCAAGCAATCAATTGCAACTGATTGCAGGACAACTCGGCCACATAGGCTTTTGTCAACTGCGTACAAAACGGTATTTTACAGTTTTGCACACATTCCCACACACCTCAACAACAGCTGGGTCAAAGGTTAATGGAGCAGCATTGAAGACCACATCGCCGCGTTGGATGCCAAACCTCACTTGCAGGTCCAGGATGTTGGGTGTGATGCAGCAGTGAGGGACATGGACCGGAGTGCAAGGACCTGTGGTGCCTGAAGTGTGCATAACATAGGCTATAGAAGCTGACCTGAGAGGGTGGGACCTTGAGTAAATGACAGGCCTAATCTTAGGGACATCCTCCATATCTTCACAGTGAGGAACACTATTGCATCTTTTAGTAGTAGAAGAATCTCCTTCTTTAACACATGATGATTCTTCGCTCAGCGACTCTTTTTCAGAAAGCACAGACAACTTCTTCTCTCTCACATGTGGCAATAAAACCAAGCCAAAGCCATAGTCAGCCCACTTCAAGTCAAGGGCACACCCCTCCTCTTCGCTCCACACCTGCCACACCTCGGGCAGAGACAGGAAACTAGCCACCTCATCCAAATGGACTAACACATAGACCACTCCCAGTTTTACTACAGGGTCAAGACAGCTGTGTTTAGCACTGGCACTGTGCGGGGCCACTGGCACAAGCACACACTGAGACTGCAAGATTCTGCAACGAACAGGAGATGAAATAGTACAGTGATACAGTGGCTAGCTGAATGAGTGCCAAGAGATATAATATATAATTTCAATGGCATACATTAGCTATATAATATATGCAATGTACACATGATGTTACCACGGTGATCAAGTGCATACCTAATGGTCATATGCATGCATGCATGCATGTATGTATGTATGTATGTATGTATGTATGTATGTACGTACGGAGACATTTTATTTGTTGCAATGTCATTGTGTCACAGTCACACATAGTGGCATTCACACTCTCATGAAGTAGCATTGTGCAGCGTGTAATTCGCAGTTACCATACCCTAGCACCACGGCCGGTAGTTCAGGGAAGGAGGTTGCATATACACCGACGTAGGGCAGTGGGTGGACCATTCCAGTGCTACGTGGTGTATTGCCGTCGCTGCTGCCTTCCTCATCCCTTCCCGCGCAGAGCTGAGACAGCTGTCTGGCAATCCTGCTCGCATAGTTCTGCACCTCGCCGTACGTCCAGTACACGGGAACACCGGCACCACTGTCCCAGACGAGAGCTGTCGCGTCGATGTTTAGTGTATCGTCGAACGATACCAAGTCATCCAAGCATTTACCTCTGTGAAACTGTAGGTGTGTTGGAGGTAAAGAATTCGCGGGTAAGGACGAGTGCTAGACGAAATACTGGCCTACATATACGAAACCAAGAGAACTCCTGAACTTACTGCACGCACAGTAGCAGCCATTTTCATCGATGGAGGGAAGTCCCCTAGTATTACGTAAGCTAGCAACCCCTATACTAACACCATGGCCACATGCATATGGTAATGGTAATAAGACTGTAACATTAGCACAGCAAGAGTGCGTGCACTATACCACACAATTTCCTATGTTTCATCTGTTCCAGAGTCTGAATCAGAATAGGCACTCAAACCCAGTAATGCACCACCAGTGGTGCTACAGGAAGTCTGCCCACTAGGGCTACTGTTACATTGAGGGTCCTTTCCTCCAGGAACATTCAATTTTTGTCCCTCCTCTGTCTCATTTGGGCTCCCTGCCTCAATAGGATTCGCCTTCACCTTCTTTGGAGGACTACAGTCTTCAACAGACTCCTTAGACCTACACGTGTACACAAGAAATGCATGACACACAACTCCACCAGTTACTCCTTCAAGTTACCTGTTATTGCTACTATAGATATCACTTATCTGGATTAAGGTTTAGTGTATACTGGATTATGCAGTCACCAAGCAGTCCCGTGCACCAGCCCCTCCCCCTTCCCCTCCCCCTCTCAGAATGGTTTGGTGAGCTTGTGTATCGCTAGTTACGCCCCATTCTAAGATCTGGGCAGAACCAATCAGATTTGCCATTTACATAATAATTGCTGATGTATGTATGCTATTAATAGTAACATATTTAGAATATTATAATGAATGCACATTATGAAATCATTGCACAAGAATCTGACTGTGCACAAACTGCATTCCTCTGATACATCTGCTGCTGTTTGGACACAAACGCGCCGGTACTTACCGTGGGAAGGGGTCTGGCATGCGAGAGTGTTCACCAGGGTCTGTATTCACAGACCTATCCACCACGTCCAGAATGTGTGTGCGTGTGTGTGTGTGTGCGTGTGTGCGTGCGTGTGTGTGTGTGTGTGTGTGTGTGTGTGTGCCTTGTAAGCAACCTCACTTTTGTCTCTTTGTTCTGACTGCTCCCACTAGCAGAGCTAACTGCGACTTGGTTGACTTTGTAGGCTCCTGCTTCACTGCTGGTTTTGGCGTCTGCTGGGACACTGCGGTGCCGCCCTCCTCATGCACTTGAGCCACACTCCTGTACACACACACACACACAGCTAAGGAAGAGCTGGCACCAGAGTGTACCTTGCCAATGCACACACCACACCATGCTGAATCTGTCCATAGACTTCGCTAGCCAATAGCTGAATGATAATGCAAATGTTTCAACAACTTGTTTTGTACAAGCCACTGACGAAGACAACCGCATGGTTGTCGAAACATTTGGCGCTATCCTTCAAGCATTGGCAAGTGAAGTCCATTGATAAATCCAGCATGTCCTCACCTAGCCACAAAGGGTTCCTTTCATACACCACACCATGCCACACAGAGAGCCTCCTTCCAACGAATACATGCAATCGCCATAAACCACTGTCTAACATTCATAATGTGTTCTTAATTAGGTTGATAGCTCACATTACTGATTGGTAACTCTCCACTCATATACAGTTACAGAGTCTGTGGACATGCTATGTGTTAGTGCCCAGCAAAATGTATTCAGCCGCAGTACAATAGTCTCCATCAGTGGTAGGTTCACACAAAGACATGCTATAAAGTGATTTCCACGTGATACCACATTTACATAAGCTGTCATACCAGTACTCCTACCACCACTAGCCTATGAGAAGATGTGACCACACTCTATAGTACATACATCTTCTGCTGGAAGAAATAGAAAGGAGTACACCATTCTCTACATAGTCTTTCATATTCCCACATACAGGCACATTGCCCACACTACATGCTTGCATAGCCAACCACATGATGCAGTAGTTAAAAAGGATATTCTGTACTCCTTCAGTTCCTCCATTTCTTCCTCAAACTGCTGAGCATCCATTGCAGCCTGGCGCTCTGCCACAAAATTGAGGAAGGTAGACTCGTCGTCATCCAGTCCTTTGTAAATCTGATTCTCTGTGTGAAGAGTTGCAGTACAAGAACATACACTTCTTACAGGGAACATACAGTTTATACAGGGAGACCCTTTGCAAGCAACTGAAAACCATCATGTTCAAATGTACCACAGTAGTTTTACATTGTTTGACCATTATATTATCTATATAGACCTGAGTGACTAGGGAGACTCATATCGATCAATTCGTTGTGTTAGCCAGAACACTGAAACAGTAATTCAATGTTTCAGTGTTCTGGCTAGTGCAACGAATCGATCGATATTATTTTATGTTAAGGGCTATGTTCAAGAACCATCAAACCCTATTAACACCACAGCAAAGACACTCTATGCCACAGTAGTGTTAGTCCATGAGGAAGACATACGTAAGTACATCAAAGCAAGCTGCAATTTGGGGCAACTGGCACTGAGAGAGAGTTAAGGACCCGTGGAAAAAATGACGGCGGTAGAGAGTTATACACAGTAGACAGTAACCTCCAGAGTTAACTAGTGCGTGGGCACACTAACTAACACCAGAACGCCTAGGAACAAGGTTAGGTAGACAGGGCCCAAAGCAAGCTCACTCAGTTTTAGCTGCTCGTCCCACTCCATCTGCTTCCTCTCCTTCTGTTCTCTTAGTCTTTCAAATAATGGACGTCTGTCTTCCACTTCTGGTCTTTCTAAAACAACCAGTGACCACCCACATGCATTAAGCTCACATACACAACACACACACACACATACAATACACACACACACACACACACACACACACACACACACACACACACACACACACACACACACACACACACACACACACACACACACACACACACACACACACACACACTGTACAACAACGCAGCATATGTGTGACATGTGCAGTTGCTACCAGTCTATTTGTGACGAGTACAGAGCAGACACTGTGCAGTAGCCACATGCAGAAAGCATTTGTACTGACAGACGTTTCTGATAGGCCATGATTCGTGTATATATATATATACACACACACATGTGCACGATTATGTGAGGTTGGTGATGGGGGAATCCCCTCTCGTCGAACCTGGAACTGGATACATGTAGCCTATAGCCATCCGGGACGCATGCAATGTAACAAACTGCCCTTCATCATGTGCTACCAACTAACCAAGAGGCTGATCTGGTCGCCTTATGTTTTCCCATTCTTCCTGACGCTTCCTCTTAATACTTTCCACTTCAGCCTCGCTCACAAACGACATCAAACGAGGCGGCTCTGAACCACCGGCCATTTTTCTCTTTCTCCAAACGCAAATTAACGCAAAGTACGCGTATATATACTTGAGCCCAAAAGAAAGCAAATTATATTCCAGCTGGCGTCGTTGTCCTCTGTCTGTGCAGGGATGCGGTCCTGCTTGCTTCGACGGGTCTACTGGTACGTCTGTGATGCACCGTACCGTAGATTGAGCCGTCGATGTCTTGGTACATCTGCGGAGGGTAGTAAGTACGAAAGACTGAGCCCTGATCATCCTCTGGTGGAGTGCAGTCAGTCGGCAGAAGAGGACCTGTGTCACGTGACACTGATGGAGCAGTTTATCACACAAGAGGAAGAGGACAGCTTAATGGGAGAAGTTGAAAAGTCTCTGCGTCGATCAAGATACCAGTACGAGCACTGGGATGGGGTGCGTCCGGGGGGGTCAGCATCCCAGCCTCCTCACACCAACAACTGCAGCTTGTACCTACACCTGGTGTTTTCATCTGCCGTGTCTGTTCATTAAGAGCGTGTTGTTTCTAATTGAATTTTTGACATTCATTACGTCCATTTCATGCATTTTTGCTGCCCTCCTATTGGTACTCCCAAGCATTGCTGATGCATAACTCACATAGTTTTGCACATACAAGACCAGCACTTCTCTCTATATAGTTCTGCCATGTACATACATACATTTATAGCATTCCAATTGTGTCTCTTTGGAGTGCTATGCTGTGTGTGTTTGCTGCAGGCAATTGAAGGCTATCGTGAAACAGAGAAGTTAGTGTGGAGTCCTGTCAACAGTCTGGTTGTGGAGAGGCTGAAGACGGCCACGTGCAAGGCCGTTGGCACGGATCGCTTGTCACTGCTGCCTTCTCTGCATGTGCTAGATCTTGCAGCTGATGGGTAGGAGTGGGAGGGTGTGAGTGGGATGGTGTGAGTGAGAGGGTGAAGGGTGAAGGTGGGGGTTGAGGGGCTCTCTGTAAGGGAGAGCAAAGGGAGAGGATGGGGTAGGGATGGTTGGATAAGAGAGGATTGTGAATAATGAAGTAAGCTCCACAGTGGGTTCAAAAGTGGAGGCGAACAGCTGCATGGGACCCGTAGACAAATGTCACGTTGGCATGTGTTATCACCAGGGCTACGCTATTGGTCACTTTGAACACCTGTGGGCTAATGCAATTGAAAGTCTTGATAGCCATATTTTGAACCATTCAGCTTCTGTGTTACCTGATTGGTTGGAGACTGGTATCCCGGGAATCAGTAATGTGAGCTGTGTGGTGTTGAACAGTGTTGTCTCATCTTGAAACTCCTTTTTTTACTGGATGTAGGTACATCAGACCTCATGTGGACAGTGTCAAGGTTTGTGCTCCCCACATTCACATGTGGTCATCCTGTGTGTGTGAGTGTGTGCATGCATGTGTACGTATGGATATGTACATGCGTTTGTGTGTGTGTGTGTGCGTGCATGTGTGTGTACGTATGGATATGTGCATGCGTTTGTGTGTGTGTGTGTGCGCGCATGTGTGTGTGCGTGTGTGTGTGTGCGCATGTGTGTATGTGCGTATGTGTGAATGCACTGTGTTGACGTGTGTGCTTTCATGACAAAGGAACCAACGTAGAATCTGCCTCTCCCACATTCAGTTCTGTGGCAGGGTCATTGCTGGTCTCAGCCTGCTCTCTTCCTGTGTGATGAGGCTACTCCACCAAGAGCAACCCACGCAGAGGATAGACCTCCTTCTCCCTCCTCTATCACTGTACATACTAAGGTGTGTGTGTGTGTGTGTGTGTGCGCGTGCGTGCGTGCGTGCGTGCGTGCGTGTGTGTGTACATGTGTATGTGTGCATGCGCTCTAAAGCTTGTAGTAGTGTGTTCTATCAAATTTTTGTACTTATAGAGTTTCAAAACAGATGCAATACCTGTGTGTGCAACAAGCACTCTGTTATTCCACATTTTATTACAATATGAGGAAGCTAGCCAACCCAAACTGATTTTTGTTCAGTTTCCGACTACCGGTGACTGGTAGTTCACAAGGTCAATATCAAAGATATGATTTCAGCAAATCATTACATCAGCTGGCTGTTTTTCTTTAGTAGTGGCTTGTGAGCGAAATGCTTGGTGAAATGATAGCTAGTGACAGACAGCCTTGTGACGCTACTGAGGTCTAACCTAGCCACGCAAACTTCCCCAGCCAGTGAGCGAGTCCTACTGTCATGATGACAAGTAAACTGCACTGGGGACCTGCACTCCACCTGACTTCACTTGTCTGAGAGGAGCTAGTTCCCTTTTTGTTCACCTGCTCCATGCGCCTCATTATTGACAACAAATGGGTGCATAAAAACAGAAACGGTCAATTGGGTGAATGGTGAGGGCTAAGCCATGGCATGTTCTAGACCCTGCTAACACGTCCTACGTATAAGACATGGCACAGTTATAGAATAACAGGCCGAGGCTTATGTACGTAGCACAAATGGGAAACTGTGGGGGGGATGTGTTGGGAAGAGATAATTAAATTCTGTTTGGAGCCCATACAGCTTATTCAATAGGACACTGAGTATTGTGTACCCAGCTGTCTCGGATCATATGTAGTCCAGACAGAATCCAGATCAGGTGTCATACCTGCATTCATCAGAGGCCAAGAGTGACACCGCAGCATCCATCCATCCTGACTTATTTTAGATTCGCATTCAGGTGTGCCTGAGGGGAATAACCCAATGTCTTCAGTGCTTTTAGGATTTTATCAGTGTATACATGATACATACGTATATCTGACTGTGACATCACCTGAGTAACAAAATTTAATAAGCTTCCTAGTGGTGTGTACGTGGACGGTGATCTGGTGCATTTGTAGTGTGTGGAGGTGAGGAGAAATCACGTAGTCCACCAACCCGTTTATAGGTGGAGGAGTTGTACAGAAGACCGTGACAAATGGGACGATTTGTATGTGTGTGTCTGTGCATGTGGTTGCTAGGAGGTAGCCAATCAATTCAGGCCTTTCATCATCACCTCATCAATTGAAATGTGATAATTACTTGTGATTTCATGGGTTCATATTGAATGGAATCTAGTGTGATAGAGGATGACATCACAGCAACTATTTAACATGCCACTCATCTACAGTGTGCATGTTACACAGCTAGGAAACATGTCAGTGTGTTCACTGCCATTGTGGCAAAGAATGCTTGGATTTGGCCCGCAATGTGTGAGATCATGGCATAGTTAGAAGTATAGAGATTGCTGCTATAACCGTGAAATCATGGAATGTGCGGTGCCTATGCGTACTTTCAGTGCTACAAGCCTCACACTCGTTCTTTAGCTGACATGCATGCACATGTACCATGCACAACGTAACCCCCAGAGTGTTCCATAATAATTATATGTTTGTGTACGTACATATGTGCCAATGTATACCCCCAGGCTAGCATGCACTGGTAAATCCAGGTGTCCGGCTTGTTATATTCGCACTAAATCCTTATCGTAATCAGTGTTGGCTACCTTTGCGTGGCATTGTTATCTCGTACTGTACTGTACTGTAGCGTCTCACCCACGCCTTCATATTCTGCGAAGAGCGCAAAGGAAACACAACTTAGAAAGTATAAGTGTTGAAGTGTGTGGTAGTACAGAATCTAGATTACGTAGTTTAAGCATGAGAAAGAATTCCGTCTATTCCTCTTTTCACCTAGCGCTGATCCACTGCCCAGG